>JABUQX010094565.1:0-22500 GCA_015478945.1 Trachelipus rathkii | reverse complement strand
CCAGAACTATTGCAGCTCTCAAGCTTCATAAGTAGTATCAATTCGGGTGAGTTACAGAATATACATAATATATATAAAGAACAATGCGAAGTGAATATATATATTATATGTTTTAAATTATATTTTATTGTTATTATTAATAATATTAGAATAAATTAATAATATATTATTTTGTTTTAAGTTTCTTCGATTGTATAATAATTTATAACTTACTGAAATATTCAATAACGTATATTTATTTTTCTATATACAGATATGTTATAGTTTTTCTAGTTTACATTGCCTGGTACCTATCATTATCAGGTATAATTGTATATGTAGGCCATTATTTTTATTATATTAATATATATATATATATATATAATATATATATATATATATATTAATATATATATATATGTAATTTATATATATATATCTATAATATTATATATATATATTAATTAAATAATTATATATATTAATATATATATATATAATATATATATATATATATATATAATATAATATATAAATATATGATATATAATATATATATTATATAATATATATTAATATATATATATATTATATATATATATATATATATATATAATAATTATATATATGGTTATGACTAGTTGGTGTGGAGGAGAGAGATAGTACTGTGAGAGTGAGAGAAATTCCTCTAAGTTATTGTGAATCATAAGTTATGTAGAGAGGTGAAATAGGTGCCTCGAAAATAGGTATTATGTAGCATAAATATAGCACAAATAATTATTAAATACCGATATATATTAAAGTATAAAAGGGTATGTAGTAGGAAGTCTATTTATTTATATAATAATTAATATATATTTATTTATTAGTGATTGTGACATTTCAATTATGAGTACATTATTTTTTCTGCTTTCTGAATATAAGATATTATTTGAAGAGTATAGAAGCTGAGATAGAATAGTTAGTAGCCGTAGATTTACGTAGTAGTGAGATAAACAGTACTAGTAGGTATATGTAAGAGTTGTAAAGATAGTAAACTAACGTGAGACCTTATTAATTCACATCTATAAAGTTATATATAAAGGTATTCTGAGAGAAGATGACTTGGAATATAATATTATGCAAGAGATTTACTTTTGAAATCCATTGACTGCAAAAGGCATTTGATATCAGGTTAGTGACCCAAGGATAAAAAAGCTCTTAGGATAGCTATATTAGTAGATGAAGTAAATATGTGAGTATAATGTATATGTGTAAGGATATAATTAAAAAGAATAGTCACAATAGAATAAGTTATGTATTAGAATATAGCTATATTGAATAGTATGAAAAGACTAAATAGTGAGTGCGAGAACGATAGATGGTTGAGGTGAAAACTATACAGGTAGAGTGATGACAGTAGGGAGTGTTTATTACGTTCTAAACTGCTGTTTATATATTGATATATTTTAGACGTTAGTGTATATAAAGAATATAGTGAAATGGGAAGAGTAGGTAGAATTTGAAGGGAACATAATGGGCATATATGCTGGTATGCTAATGAAAAAAAGGAATTGAGTTGGAGATAAGAATAGATAGTAGTGAGAGACAGATTCGAGAGTATAGGGATGTGTTAGCACAGAAAGGTTTTGTTAGTAGACCTAAAGAAGAGAGGACAATGAGTGTGTTTTACAGATATAACAAAAACAGAAATATAAACCCAGAGACGTGTGTATGTTATGAATTGCGTGAGGGTGTGGGGATTGGTTGGTTTGAGAGGGGAGGAGGTAATGCGGAAATACCGTTCTACCATATTAAATATTTACGATCTCTAGAGTGTGTATTTTTTAGCAGAAGGGATATGTAGTGTTGTGTAGCGAGAGATATACTCTCATGGCTCTGTTACGAATGGGTATATACATAGTTTACTGAGTTATATTGATATTTATGTTTAAAGTGTTCTTCATGCGCTTATCTAAGAAACAACAATTTAATTTTTAACAAACACCCAATCGAATATTACAACATATACTCTCAAAAAACATTTTTGAAATTTTTAATTTAGAGGTTAAATAAGTGATTTTTAACATAGTATATATATATATATAACTGAGACTCTCTTCTGACGCTTGACTTGCACTCACGTAGAGCGGAACATGGACAACTAACGTTTAAGAGAGTATAGAGTAGAATACCTATAGCGGCTATTATAATGATGAGTGATATTACAAAGTAATATATATAAATTATATGATTGGAAAGTAGTTAAGAGTATAATCATAAATAAGGAATGATATAGCATATTATAGAGATATAAATATAATGGTATTAGATAAGTAAAGATGATAACTGATAAATTGTGATGTGGGAGAGATTTAGATAGATTGAGGATACATCTATGTAGATAGGTAATATGGGTCATGATTAAATTTGCTCGATAAGAAGTAATGAGTGAGTATAAGTGAACTCGGTCTGGCAGATATGACCAAGGGGAACGTATAAAGATTATCATGGGCGGAGTCGTATTGAGAGTGACTCATTCATCTCGTGGAAAGGAGCTACCAAAAAATAGAGTATGTACTAAATAGTGAGAGAATAGAGTAAATAGATATAAATTATGGTACTTTTATATTTCATATGCTTTGAAATGAAAACTTGCTAGAGATGAAATATCCTCTCCTGGGAGAGGAAAAAAGTAATAAATAGAAAGTAAAGTAAATATAGTATAATTATTTATATATATATAATATATAGTAAATTTATATATATAATATTAATATATTATATATATATATACATAGTATATATATTAATTAAATATATTATATAATATATATTAATATATATATATATATAT
Organism: Trachelipus rathkii; assembly: GCA_015478945.1. Lineage (NCBI taxonomy): Eukaryota > Metazoa > Arthropoda > Malacostraca > Isopoda > Trachelipodidae > Trachelipus > Trachelipus rathkii. The sequence goes on along the minus strand of JABUQX010094565.1, from coordinate 19,685 downwards.
ATATAAAATTTATATATATGTATATATATATATATATGATATAATTATAATATATAATATAAGTATATATATATATATATATATAATATATAAATTAATATATTTAATGGTTACTAAGCACCCTGGATAAATATATATAATCGACTCTCAATCGCCATTATTACAACAACACACTAATTATATATACCTAATCATGTGTGAATGTTAACCTTCACTGCTCTACTCGTTTTATAAATATCATTATCCTACATTAACATATATGTGTTACTGATATTCGTCAATTAATTTAACCTCCTCCTCGGGTATACTGTGTCCTCTACCTAACTCACACTCTATAAGTATGAATAATAAATCCCTTTATACACTAAAATTTCAAATTTATGTCACTAATATGCTTCGAGAATATAGAAAGAGTACGACTCATTTCTAACAGCAAGAATTTATCGATGGTATACATTAGGTGTCATGTCTTGAAGCATTTACTAGACCTGTAGATTCATGCATAATACTACGATGAAGTCTCAACTATAGATGTGTATATTGTATATAATAAAAACTTAACGATGTGATCCTGCCTTTCAAATCGCAACCCGAAATAGTCTCACCTCGTTCGATCGTAGTTTTTTTTCGGCCTACCCGGGGACCGACGGTCTGACTGACAATAATTCGTTTCACCCCACTAACCTAATCATCTTTCTTTTCATTACCCTACTCTTAGCTCATGTCTCTCGATACATAACTACCTTCTTAGAGAGATATATTTTTTCATTAATAATATACTTTAACTATTTTACCAACAAAAATTTCTCCTGCATGCATAAAAGTTATACTTAGGTAAAATTATGGAGCCCTCCCGAATAAATTCCTGTTCCAAGACTCTTTTAGAACTCTCTGATGACTACCCCGACGATCAGTTTGCTAGACAATGATGTCCAAATTCGATTGGCTCCTATATCGCGCCTATCCCAATGCGAGGTATGGTAATATTAACCTGCTATTTAAATGTTATTAATAAAGATTATAAAATTCTTTGTTGCTATTGAATATGTACGCGTATAAGCCGATTGTATATATATGCTCCTCTCTTGAGATAAATGAGTAGATTAAACTTATAGGTCTTATGTTGACCTCCTTAGAGCGTCATCCGTAACATCTTAAATAATTTATCGTTCTTACCATTGCTACTATGCTCCACCTTTTGAACATGTTTCCGCGAGACGGCCCTCATTGTCTATTCGTCCATTCTATTTTATACAATATTAGTGTTAATATTACCCCCTAGTATTTCTCTAGTGAATTTTCAAGTCACGTACCTCTCAATTCTTTGAAGTAGAGAGTTCCTGTTCGTAATATTTGATAATATCAGACACTCTTCATATTCTTGCCAACTCTCTGACCCAAAAATTATAATCTGTCATTAATGCTTAATCTTATATATCTACATCATGGGAAGGTCTTAATAACATTACGTCATAATTATTTGTTTATTCCAAAATACCAGACAGACCTTGCTGAAATTGTCAAAAGCCCTGTCATATTGGGACCGTAATCAAAGCAGTGGAGGCACAATGGTGTTTCCCAAATTTTTTAAATAACCTTAAACAACTTAGGTAACCTCTGTGGCAGAATCATGATATTGGATTATATATATTATATTATATTAATATATATTAATATAATATAGAATATATATTAATATATTAAAATATATTATATATATATATATATATTATATAATATATATATATATTATTTATAAGATAGGTGGAAGAGAAAAATGGAACAAAAAAAATTATAGTCTCGGATATGAAACATCTCAAAAAAGCTTGCTTCTCGATCTATATTAATATATATTAATAATCATTTGAAACATTATTATTATATATAATGATAGGATGTGTAGAATCACCTATGTTTGAAAGTTCTTTCTTTTAGCTCTACTTACATTTTCTATGCATTGTATAATATTTCGAAATTGCTATATAATATATCCCAGTTATAATATCATATATTATAAACATATATATATATTATAATATATAAGTATAGTGAGTGTCCTCAAAAAAAATTCTTCACTTATACTATTAATCAACAGCATCTCATTTTTATAATTATATGTTCGGTATTATGAAATCTATTTAGACATAATACATCATTTGTTAAAGCATGCCAGTTTTAAATTTCAAGTTCTTATTCTCTTTTGTTTCAAAATAAAAAAAATTAGTGTGAAAAAAATTTACCCCTAGGGCATTGTTTTGGTAAGACCCAAATTTTTTCCCTCCCTCAACCCATACTTTTTATGGACTTGGAGGCTAATCTTCTATAACATAAATCTCCTCCTCTTATACAGTTATATTCAATTCAATTTGTTACATCTTATTAAAAGCGCACAGTTTGAGTGTAAGTTAAAATTGAATTATGAAAATAATTTAGCAAAGTTATTGATACGTTTAAAAGTTGATTATGTTCTAGTTGTTAACACTGTATTATTTGATACTGGATCATGTATAGAAGTTTTTTTTTTTTATTTTTTATTATATGGGTATTATTGTACAACATATTTTACTCAACCTCTCCACATCCTCCTAGATTTCCACAATTCATGTCTAAGATACCTAATATGAGATTAGACGTGTAGTTTAGCGGCATTATGCTTTGCGAGTGATTTAGAGCATTTTCTTATTTGACTTTTTTATTTAGAAAAATAAAAAAATAAAACAAAAAAAACAAGTTTTTTAGTTCGTTTAAACAAATAAAGTACTAGTCCAAATGTATTCGAGATATTTGAACACCAATATCTATACGCAGCGTCCTGTTCTCTTATGCATTATTAATTGATGTTATTCTATATAATTGTGACAGTTTACGATTATCGTCCATATTCTTTTCTATAATTGTAGCTTAAAAGAATATTATATTTATATTTCTTGCATAATTTCTATATGTAGAGAGCAGATATATATAACTATAAATTATATAATTGTTATATATAGTATATTGATCTATACTATGAGCTACACGTTTTTGATATTATATCAAATATTATATATATTTAATAAGAAGAAATAGATATAGTACTATATAACCATATTTTATGTCTAAGAACGAATTGTGCTTATCTGTAAAACTATATTGAGTCATTACTGTTTTAACCATATAAGTTTATTCATACATTATAAATATTTGTTACTCTTCAGCTATATGTTAGATGTCAACTATCTATTATTACTAATATATATATATTACAGGCGCAAAGACCTGGTTGCTCTTGTCATAACCACTCATATATTGATTACTTATTATAAAATTCCTAAGTGTATAACTTTTTTTCATAAGGAATAATACTAATCTCACTTATAAAGTAGAAGTTTAACAATGAGATTTCCTCATTAATATAGATATTAATACATGCTCTATCTTATATATACAGATATAAGTTACACTAAATTATATACCTCTGATGTCTATATGATGTTTATCTTTTATGTTATAACTATAATATCCTATCAACGTTACCAAAAATTTTTACCAAAAAATTAACAACAAATAAATTTTATCTTAGGCAAATCTTTTGGATACATAGTACTATGTTAAAGATTAATGAGCTATATATAATAATCTGGTGAGAGTTAAGATAAGGTCACCAGTGTCTTTTGCACACTCAACGGTTTGTAAAAAACTCCCAAATAGCAGCTCATTGAAAAAAGTAGGCCAAATTAACACTGCAAGGGTCTGCCTCAGATTCTTCAATATTCTTATTAAGTCCACTCTAGGTATGCCCATATAGTATTGTATATTTATTGTTATCACTAATCTCGATAAATCATAAACACCTTGAACAGTTTCCATAGAGTTTATTTCAACAATATTAGAAATTTATTCTTTGTTTAATAATTATTCACAACAGTATTTTACACTTTATATGATATACAACGGATGATCGATGTATTTTGATTTCTATATATAGGTAATTATTATGAATAGCAATTGCAAAGTGTTATTACTTCTTTTATATACTTCTTCTGAGCCAGGAATACTTTCTCAACTAATGATCAACATCTGATACTTACCCTTACAATAATACTTATATCAAAAATTTCCCTTGTTCTTACAGTTCTCTATTAGCGTCCGAACCAGTTTGTCTCTCTCACAATATATTTCTTTAGTTAGTTAATATATTTAGATATTAAATTGTCGATATTGTTTTTATTCGTATCTAATCGATATTAATAACATGTATATTCATTACTGATACTTTATTATTTAGCATCACTCTCTAAATCAGCGTATTATGTATACATGACTCCTGTATATATATATATACTTGTTTCTCTGTTCTGAATTATTATATAATATTTTTCTTCATTTGAATTTCATTTCCATGATAATTACTATATTATATCAAGTAATTATAATAACATTTATTCTTCGTATATTATTAGTATCTACAGTTTACCATATTTCTCAGTTTCTCTATATAATGTATGTGAGCTTCTCGGCACCCATATTGAATCTATTATTTCGTGTATTTTCTCTTCTTTTGTATAAGGGTTGGTAATTGTTATATAGTTTTCTTCTAGTCAGTACGTACAATATAATCATATTAATTTATCCTAATACAGTTTTTTATTTTGATCTAAATCCTCTATAGAATACTTCTACCTTTCATCAGAAGAATTTTAAGTGATAGTGACAGCTGACATCCCCTCTATTATATAATTCCTCCATTGTGCCTCTAATAGCCTATTAGTTCATAAGCATTTTATTCTAAAGAGATAACCATCCTTATAGACCGAATCCAATCATGTATATCTTCTTGCTTAAGAGATAGTTCGTTGAAAGGCAAGATGGATGTACGAAAAATCTCCATATTTTTTAAATATTCCAGAGTTAATTATTTTTCATTGAGCATCAATTACATACGTATGCTTTGATCCACCCACGGCTTGATATGAACATGCACCCAATTAATTAGAAGCATAAATTATTGTAAAGTTTTGCGGCATTTAAGCCTTAGTTGAAATTTTTTGCATTAAGCATTTATTATAAATATATTTTACATTTATAATTAATATTTAAAATTGGTGAGATTTAGTTTTATGAGTGATATAAAATTGGGTGAGAGTGGAGTTAGTAAATCCATCTTGTCGCTCTTTGCAGAGTTTGGCCGAATTACCTACGATGAAGACTCCTACTTTAGTTGAGTCTATTAAGAAACCGAAAAAGCCAAAAGATCGTCGACTTAAAACAAGGCGAGACAGGATTAAATCCAAGACTAGAAGAGAATCGATTGTTGGTCATGATGATGATTCTAACAGTGCATCGCCAATAATTCAAGAAGAAGAAGAAGCGGCGTCAAGAGTTTACATAGATTAATTTTTTCATTTACTTAAGACATATATCATCATAATGTATAGCGTCTAAGTGAATTTACTTATGAATTGGTTAAAGGAACAGAAGAGACTACAACCTGATGACGACGATGAACCCATTGAGGAGGTATTTGAGTTACACAATCAAGAGATCATAATATCAGCGCTCGAATCGTTAATGATGGGTTAGAGAGAAAGATAAGAATTGAATACATGTGCTAGGCAAAAAGAAACAACGATCGAATCGTTTTAAAAAGGAAAAGAAAAAGATAACGACCTTTGTATTCGCAAAAGAAATGATTTGAACTTATAGTCACCTCGATAAATGAGCATAAGATTTCATTGGCACAAGTAATATTTATAAGATGTGAGACAAACTCAACATAACGATATACGATCAAAACGAATACCAGTGATAAAGGAAGAAAATGAGAATATGGTATTCTGGAGGAACGTTAGAAGCTAAAGGCATAGTTACCTAGTTTTGGATAGATTATACAAGTGTGCAGTGACTTTCGCTCTCGAAAAAAACAAAAAAAAAACAAAAAAAGAAAACTCAATGATGGAGAGAATGACTTATACCAATACCTTTTGTTTACTCTCTGCATACCACAGCCGATAAAATATGGCATGTATATCGAGTCTTTAGGAGCTTTTTCTGACTGGTAACCTATATAATGCTATAATAATATATATTATATATCATTATAATAAACTCGATTACGGATATTATAGATGAATAATGCTCAAGAAGCTCCTTTACTTCGACTCCGATATTATAGGTTCTATGCTTCCAGTTTATGTATATTAGAGTTAAATTTGCAAATTATGTTATCTTATTTGCATAGTAAAAAAACTGTTTATATACCGATTATAATAATATATATACTCTATTACTACTATTTAATTTGTATATAACTTAAGGCTTACTACAGTATTAGAATGTTATGTACCTTCTGCAGTGAATAATCTTTATTAGAGATGAAGAGAGAATAGAATAGCTAAGGTAATTTTAACTGAAAATAAGTTGTATTATCGATTATAAGATATATAAATATATTTTATAATTCATTATTAGTATATATATTAAATTTTAATGAATTATATAAATTTATTTTAAATATATAGATTTTTGAGAATACTAAAATATTATTATTTATAAAAAATATATTGAACTCATAATCACTCCGTGTGGATAGATGCTCAGGTGTTACGTTTTTTTGGAGATAAGTTTGTGAGAATTTTAAAGTTATTTACTCTAACCAAACTCTTTATATGGCATTAATCATTTATCTAAGTTAATGAAGGTGTGGGAAAAAGTCCAACTATATAATTTAATAAATCAAACAATCTTTTTATTTTGATTATAACGAATCATGCATTAAAAAGTATATATCGAATGAGAGCATGTTCATCAATCTGACTTTAATTTAGCCTTATTACGAAGAGAGTATGTGGCCGAATTATATTTTTTTATTTAAAAAAAAAAAAAAGAAAAAGAAAGAATTATCGAAAAAAATCGACTTTATTCCTCGTAACAGAATTATTATTGTGCGTTTCAGCTAGATCTTCAGCTAACTCACTTTACCGTATATTATCCCTAAATGATTGACCGAAACATTTTAAATGAGTTATCACTTGCACTCGGTAACAAACTCTTTAACATCATCATCACATCATCATCATCATAGGAAGTAATTACTGTAATTATATTATGATAAATATATACTATATCGATTAATATACTAAACGCTAAATGTGCACAATCACCGGTAAATGTAATAAATGTTCCATTACTAAAGACACAAATGCAAGCACATCAAACATTTTGCCTACATATGAGGAGCTCTGCCCTCTCATATAAATACTATACTGACCCGTGAATGCTGAGATTTAGGAAAATTGAATATATAATTAATATACATTATTACTTTTTGAGTTGGTTTTATAGACATATATTAACGGATTATATAATACATTATTATAAATTTAAACTACATACTATATATTATATTATTATATTCGTCGGACGAAATTCAAAGGAAAAGAAATTACTAATATATTGAAACAGCAGAATATTATTATATTAATGGCCTATATATATATATATAATATATACATGGCATGATATGTTTTTTTAAAAAAAAAACTCCCAACACTTTTTACCAAGTGGACATAATAATAAAAGACATCTTTCCTCGAATTCGAAAGTGGGCGTGGTAGTATATACTTTTAACTTGAGTTAGGTATTGGTCGACGCACCATGGATCAGTGCTCTCGTGCAGTGCTGATGCGCCACACTAATATCCTAGTATATATATATATTACCGGTATGGTTCAATTTTTAATATAGAGGTGCGGTGAGTGTGGTGCGTGTGCAGAGCTCTAGGTGTGAGCATTGAATAAAGACGTGAGCGTGCTATAGTGATGTCACTCTCAAAATTCGACTGATTATCCGATACCCAAACCCTTAGAGTTTAAAGTTTATTGAAATTTTTCTCTTATATACTTGATACATTCAAAGTGGGCGTGGAGCTTAATATGAAATTTGTCTCGTGTTATGTTAACCGGTATTAACAATCAATAATTAGGTGCGAGTTACTTAGTATATGAAATTTTGATCTTTACTCGTGTGTACGGTACAACATAAGTAGGCGGTATTTGAGTTTTGATACTGCACTAAACATGTTGGTCCGTTGTGTACCGTATCAATAGCATAGGTGGCGGGGTACTTATATATATGTATTATTATGTTTTTTTTCTGAGTGAGTGTGTACCGTATATATAGGGTCACGAGGTTAAGTATGAAATTTGTAGTCTAATCTTTTTCTCGGTTAATGTACTCAGTATAACATGTTGAGGTGCTAGAGGTACAATAATAAAGTGATTTATTGAAATTTAGTCTCTCGTTTGTTGATACCCGTATACTCAATAACTACAAGGGGCGGGTATACTCTATAAGTTATATGAAAAATATTGTTCGTATTGTTGATATAACTACTCGTATATACAACATAAGTTAGTAGCTAGGTATGATATATATTATATAATGAAATTATTTCCTATATGAGTGTTATACCGTGACACATATGGGCGGTAGGCTTATATTTAAGTTAATGAAATATATGTGTCATAAGTGGTGTGTTACCGTACAACAAAAGTGTGGCAGGTATGAGTACTCTTAAAGAATTATGAGTATAGATATTTGTTACATGAGCTGAGTAACTAAAGCGTAACCTGTTTACAACAAGATGTGGTAGCGGTAGGCTATTAAAGATATTGTAGAAATTTGTATCTCTAGTTGTGTTACCGTACTAATAACAATTATATATTTGAGGCTAGGGGTTAAGGTTAATATGAATATTTATGTATCTTATGTGTACCGTACATCATATATATATATAGTGGCGTATAGGGCTTTAAAGTATTAATGATAAATATTAGTTCTATACTTTGATGTACCGTATAATTAACATACTAAATATAGGTAGTATACAGTATGAGCTTTTAGTATGAAATATTAGTGTATCTACTCAGGTATGTACCGTTAACAATTAAATATATATAGTTATAGTGAGCGGTATAGCTTAAGTTATATGAAATATTTGAGTCTCTCCGTACTCTATGTATGTACGTAACAACATATAGTGGTAGTGAGACTTATAGTGAGTATGAAATTTGTCCGTTGTTGTACCGGTATATTATATATATATATATATTAACAAATAAGTGTGGCGTTAATTATTAAGTTATGAAATTATTATGATCTACTAGTTGTCGACCGTATATATTATACATAAAAGTTATAGGGGGCTTAATGTATGATAATTTTATGCATCTGTGTATGTATACCGTATATATAACAGTTTAGTATTATACTTACTTATCTATCTTAAACCACTCTAATATAATAAATCCCTCTCTTAAATACTATTAATATATTTTTCACTTATAATATTTTATTAGAAAACTTTATATAATTATTTTTAGAGAATATTATTTTTACAAACATTTCTTTATATGTATCTCAGATGATTAAAAACATTCTTGAAATTTCAATATGTGAGAAACAACTCAAATAATTTCTTCTATATTATTGAATCTTGAAAGATAGATCTAAACTTAATGATAAAACTTATTTTTATTCTCTTTTTAAATATTATTACTAATAATAAATTCCATTTACTCTATTTTAATTATAATTATAAAATACTATAATTTTAATATATAAATTAGTATATTCACACATCTACCAACATACACTAACTCATTAACTCAACACACACACATACTAATATTATATTAATAGTAATATTATATATATATATATTATTAATATATATATATAATTATATATATATTATATTATTATATATATAATTATATATTATAATTAATGATATAATATTATATGAGAGAGAGAGTGAAGTGATCATTCTTCGTTTCGTTGTGCCAGTAATGGCCGTCATTTAATAGACTGATTATAAGTTGTCATTTTATTTCCTTATCTATAGTAATAAAAAATTCAAATAATAAATAAATAATAATTTAAGTAAATAATTAATTTGTTAATTATAATTAATTATAAAGTAAATTAATTTTATGGTAATTTGTTTTAAAGTTAATTAATTCTGATGTGATTAATTCTAAAGTTAATACTAGAATTAGTAATGCTCAATAATAGTTATCTTTATATATTTAAATAGATTAATAAAAATAATACAAGATGTTAAAAAGTATCTTGTTTTTTAGTTTTCTAATATATTATACTCATGAATTATATATAAAATATATATATATTATTTATATTAATATAATATATATATATATTATATATATATATATATATTTAATTATATATTTATATATATATATATTATTATATATATAGGCTCAAGCCTCTAGAATGAAGCCTAACAATCCATTAATCTCAATAATAACTATTATAATCAATACTACTTAACCGTGAAAAAGTATAAATACAAATTGCTGGTATACCTGGCAAAAATTATTTTATCGATATATAACACTGTAAAAATAATAATATATCTTCGAAATAACTACTAAAAAGCTATAACATAGTCAAATAAGAAAATACTAATTTTTTTGGCATTACTCATTGTAAAATTTATGGTTAGTGAATAAATGTAAAAATAAAAAAAAGAATTAAATAAACATTAAAAATTGGCTATTATTTTTGGGTGATATAGTATGAGGGTAGCTTAGAATATCATTAAGTATATTATCTATATATAATATTATAAATTATGATTTTATTGTGTTAATAGTAATTACAACTAGATTGGCCGTTCTTTATGGAAGGTATATTCGAGCAAAACGATTGGGGAACCACCACGTTTTTTACGTCGGTTAATGCGGAACGTGTTTCTCGATATATGGACTTTCTCAATAGGTGCAACGAGTGCGCACCATTCAGAGCATATATTAAATGTTCTCTGCTATAGAACCTACCAAATACCAATAAGAGCGTAGTTCCTCGGTAAGCTATCCCGGAGGGGAATTAGTTCATACTTACTCTCTCTCCACGTATATATAGTTCTACGAAAGGCCGAGAGTATCCTCGAGATCCTTCACATCTCGTGATTGCAGTATAACCCTTGGGGTATATCTTATATAGTTAATAAATAAATAATACATAATATTATTAAAGGATAAGTCTTATTTATAATTTTATACGTGAAGTAACCAATATTTAAAAAGGTCTACTATAAATTGAGGCTCTTATATATTACAATATAATTACTATATATATATTATAACCATAATAATTTTTTTTTATAATATTATCTAACACTCTGCAATAATTTTACGAGAGGGTTGCAAAAATGGTGAAATTCCTTTTTGCTGTTGACGATGAGTAAGTGATGTAAGTTGATGGAATATTGATTTGAGATGTATGAGTTAGTGAAGATTGGTTCCTTGCTCGTCTTAGGAATTGACCTGAGTTGAAACCCACGCTGAAATAGTTCAATCCATAAGTTTCTTAAGCCTCTCCTCGTCTCTCTCTCTCTCTCGTTCTCTGGTCTATCTGTTCTGCTATCTCTCGTCTCTCTATCGTCGTCTCTCGGTTCTCGTCCTCTTCTCTATCTGCGTACGTGCTCATCTCGTCTCTCTTCTCTCTCTCTCTCTCTCTCTCTGCTCTCTCTCTCTCTCTCTCTCTCTCTCTCTACTTATCTCTCGTCTCTCTCTCTCTCTCATCTTACTTCTCCTCTCTCTTCTCTCTCCTCTCTTCTTATGATCCTCTCTCTCTCTTCTTCTTCATCTCTTACTCTTACTCTTACATCTCCGCCACTCTCTCATCTCTCTCTCTCTCTCTCTCTCTTACTATCTCTCTCTTCGTCTCTACTCTCTCTCTCTCTCTCTCTCTTCTCCATCTCCCTCCAACTCATCATCTCTACTTCATCATTACTCTTCTCTCTCTCTCCCTCTATCTTACTCTCATCTCTCTCTCTTTCTTCTCATACTCTGCTCTCTCTCTTACTTATTACTTCTATGCTTCTACTGTCTACATCCCATTCATTCTTACTCTCTCTCTCTTCTCTCTCTCTCTTTCATCTCTTCTCTCATCTCTCTCTTCTCTCTCTCTCTCTTTCTCTCTCACTCTCTCTCTCTCTCTCTTCTCTCTCTCTCTCTCATCTCTCTATCTCACAATCAAGAAAGGATTTTCTTTGTTTGAAAGCTGCAAAATTGATATTTTTTTTCAATAGTTCTTGTTAATTCCTCTTGTGAAAATCTTCTATATTTGTTTTATACACTAACTTATTCTTGAGTAAGATTTATTTTCACGATTTTTAATTATAAGTACATTAAAATTTCATGTTGCAGATGCTTAGAGTTTTGTAAAATTAAACACTTAACCCCCATATCCTCATCGATAATAGTCAGACTTTATAAACTTAGAAGAGACAACTTGAAAGATATCAGTCACACATATTAACTCTTATATATTTGGAAACATAAATTATTAAAAGCATAAGTACTATTATATTTATTTCTTACTATTTAGAGTTAAAATATTTTATATTTAAAAAAATTAAGTTATATATTTTAATCAAAAAGTTTTTTTTTATATCAAAGTTCTTCTTACTCATTCAAGAGTAACATAAGATGATTTTTTAATATATATATTATTTTATCAAGTTTCTATCGATCACTGACTAACCATATACTGTTCCTTATATAATCTCCATATTTGAGAGATTTTCTGTAGATTCGACTCCGACACTTTCTCCAATGTCCTTAAATATAAATAAAAATATAAATACAAGTATTCAGACAAAAATCAAGATAGTGTTTTGAAATAACTACATTAAAAAATCTATTAATCAAGTTGTTGACTCTGGTACATCCGACATACCGACATCCAAGCTCAATCTCTAAATCCACAAATCAAAAATTTCTCTACTGTAGACTCTTTTTTTTATTCTGATTTTTTTATTGTTTTTGTCTTTTTCGCAAAATCCGTTATTTCTCTCAAAATATAAAAATTATCTGTTTTCAACTATTTTGTATATCTGAAGTCATATGTCATCGTTTTATATATGAAGGTAAATATATCAAAAATAAATCTTGCTTCTAATCACTTTTAATTTATAGGTCAATCCAAATTATGTAGCACGATTTCAACATAAATGGGAATTGGAAAAATTAAAAATTAAAATAATATACCTTTAAAGCCTATTGCATTCTTGAAGCATATTCTCTCATCCATGCTTGTTTTATATATTTTTATTTTTTTGTGTGCAGCATCCGCATGAATTTTTTTGCGGATAGCGGATAGTATTCATTTCTGAATTATGAGACACTAAATGTTCCTCAACTTTCTGTTAACGCAAGATGTTGCAGGACTCGTTCATGAGAATAGTAGTTGTAACATGCTATTGCCCATTATGTCTATCGATAAACAAACACTCAAAGGTGAAAGCTTTGCAGTGTGAGAGATAATTACTATTTTATATAGTATATTATGTTATTACTCTATCTAATACCATTTGAAATAATATATCAAACATTCATTCTCTCCCACTAAATTATTAGTTATTGGAAGTAGAGATCAGTTGGTGTATTGATTGATTGATTTATTTATAATAACTGCTATTAATTAGTTTTAACTAAATCATTTTCAAAGTTGATATATATATATTATATATATATATATACTTATATATATTTAGTTATATATATATATATATATATATATATATATATTATATATAGTAATAATATATGGGTATGAGTGAGGAGGTGTGAGGTAGATAGGAGTTATATATATATATGGGAGGGTGATGGAGTATTAATAGTATAGTATTATATTATTCAATAATATGCATAAGAGCGACTATCAGCATCTTCGGGTGGGAATAGTAACGATATATGTGATATGTCTGGTAGATCAGATAACATAACCAGAATTCTTTGTAAACCTGAACGTTTAACAAGAAAGTCTAAAAATTTATTATAAGTTAATTAGGTATGATTCCGTAATTGACAGAATGTGTAAAGCCAGGAGAAATTCTCAGAAAAGAGCCTATACATAAAGAAATAGGTTATGTGCTGAGAACATGACTCACATGTATAATCTATATGTCTAGCGAAACGAATTGGCAGAAGCCGATGTAACGTTCTTTTGGGTGACAGGATTGAAGGTCTTGTTTCGAGGTTAATTGGTCAAGTAATCACATGCATTGATAAATATCAAAAGCGAAAAACTCTTGGAATCGGATAAAAATAATCAAGTTGATTATGCTATTTAAAAAAAAAAATAATTTTAAAACAATTTGCTGCCTAAAGTATTTAAAAGTCGCAAAAAAATAAAAAGAAAAATGATATATATATATATAAGTGAACGTTTAGATAATTATGTGATATAAAAATGAGTTTTCTATCTTGACTAAGAACTCGGGCAGGGTATATATATAATATAACTTATAGTACATATGCCCCTTCCAGTGTTAGCTGGCTCAGTAAGCATCTTTTATCCGCTGAATATTGACATCATCAATTAACTCGAAGAAAAGAGAAGCAACTCTCCCTTGAAAGGGCACATATATTGATATTTAAGTTTTTTATATTATATTTTAACATATTTGTAGAATTTTTAATTATATTATCAAGTATATATACAAAAATACATTAATACCCTTTTATTTTCAAATGGGTTGAGCTGAAATGGATAAAAAGATATTTTATATGTAGAGGTGAGGGTGTTGTGTGGTTAGTTTCAACAATTCTAGAAGTTGATGAATTATTTTGAGGTATTATTAATATATTTATATAATATATATATATAAATAATTATATATATATATATATTAATATATAATATATATATAAAAAACCCATACCTTACTGATTTTAAAAAGAAAAAATAATGAATGAAGTTATTTATTTATTTCATCGAGTGTTCTAATTGTATGAAGAGATAATATAGCATATCTCTACGTAGTACTCCGAACTTTTATTTTAATAATATTTGTATCATAATAATACTAAATAAAATTTCATTTACGCTTTAATTGACATTTCAATAGGATAATAAATATTTACTTAAGTCCTCTCAATATTCACAAAGTCTTTGAAATCTGATAGAGATTATGTTGATTTAGCTAAAATGTTAAAAATTAATGATCCAAACATTATCATATTATAATATGACGTAGTCTGGATAGAGTTAGAAAACTTAAGAAACGTAGTTATTAGCTGCTGAAATTCTAGACGGATGACCGATATTTAAAAACTGTTATTATTAATGGATAGATGAGTAGGGAGCCTGTAGATATTAAAACTGGTTTTTCTGTATTGAATTAAACAGTACGCGATAATAACGAACCGGTAAATAACTTATGACAAAGCATAGTAGAAACATTTGTATTAAAATATTAGGCAATCATCTAACCATATTGGTATGAACGATTATTTTTATTCTATATATATAGAATTGTTAAGGATTGTACGGCTGTGAAGCTATATGCTACTTAATCTGCGAGCTACAGAATATTACCGAGATACTACTAATTAAAGTCACATAGTAATATATTAAAAATATATTAATATTTATTATCTCCTAATTCTTTATATCTATATTTTTAACATATATCTTCAGGAGTGAAAGGGCTTTCTGTCTCGGGGGGGCCTGGTCAGTGGTTAAACATCTTGCCAACTCTTCAACCCTAGAGCATTTTTAGAAAAACCATTTCTTTTTCGCAATTTGTTTCCGATGCCAGTCCTCTGGTGTTAAAATTACTCCGTGTGCAGATCATGAGTAGATTTGGTTGAAACGATATGTGTCGTCTAGCTATATTCCGGAGAACCGAAGTTCGAATAACTTAAGCATTTTAATGATCGTATAAGCTTTCAAACTCGTTTCACCCAGAGGTCTCCATAGGGATCTTTGCTTTTCTATAGCAATCTGAAGAATTCTGAAGTACTGGCAAAAGAGTTATATATAGTCTCTACGCGAAAGAGAATATCCAGAGAACCTCTTGTATCTTATGCTGATCTCTGTCGCCCCTATAATTATTTCAACGTGACCGCAGAATTACTATAATCTCTTTAACACTTTTCATTGTTGGCTCCTAGTGACTAACAGAAAACCTATTACAATAAACTCCGATTGTTTGATTGTTTGTTATTTACTATAATTGATATTTAAAACATTTTAAAATTTATATGTTTGATATTTCACACTATTAAAAAATAAAATTTCGTAAAAAAAAAAAAACTAGGCAGTAGTAATTAAATTATATATTATATATATAATATATTATAATATAATATATAATATAATTATATATATATATAATATATATTATTATATATATATAATATAATATATATTATATAAATATATATATATATTATATTATATATTAATATAATATATATATATATATATATAATTAATATTAATTATATATATAATATATATAAATTATATTATATATTATATAATATATATTATATATATATATATATATTATATATATAATAATAATTATATGATTATATAATTAAAAATGTATTAATTGATATATTATAATTGTATTAATATTATCGAAATTTAAATCGAAAATTTATTTTTCAATTATTGAATAAAGTAGATTTTTAATTAATTTAATTCTTAATTAATTCCATATTATATATTTATATATATATATATTAATATAATATATTATTATATATTAATTATATAAATTAATATAATATTTATATATAATATATATATTAATATAATATTATAATTATTAATATATTATATATATATTATATATATAATATAATTATTATATATGTTAATATTATATATATATATTTATATTAATAATACATTATTATATATATATATATATTATATATATATATATATATATTATATATATATATATTGTTTATGGAATTCTAAATCGAAAAATTTATATTTTTCAAATTATTTTAAGAATATATATCTATATTTTTAATTTATCCATTTGTTAGTGACGAAAGTTAAATAAATGTTTTTATCTCATGCTACTTTAACTATATCTAACGAGATTATTTTATTTTATATCCTATCCAATGATATTAAATATTCTATTATTTCGCCAAGAGTTAAAAGCTATATATCGATTAATATATTAATATATTGAGTACATTATTTGAATTTGAATAGTTCTTATTAATATTTACTTTCAATTTTAATTAATTATATATATTTAATAGCTTTCATCAAATTTTTAATTATATATTATACATATTGCAGCTTAATACTTATATATATAACAATATATAGCGATTATATTTTTACTAAAACAAGTACTCTGGGACTAAGACTATAAAACCTCATCCTCAATCCGTCGGATATGATTTTTTATTAGCTTTCCGGGATAGTCAAAAATTCACCATCCGCTACATCTTTAGTAAAGACATAAAGATGCAATTCGCAGGTTGCAACACATGACAAACAAAAGGTTAACTATATTTTCTAGCTTCTACTCTATCATGTGCTAAACATATTTTATTGATAACATATAATAAGCGTGGCGATAATTATTTATGATATTAATTATTATATATTAATATAATTACTATCATGATCCTATTATATATATATTAATCTGTTTATAAATACCACGCTATTATTATGTGATTAAATATTCTAAATTTAATTTATTAGAATTCTTATGATATCAAATAAATTAATTTTAAAATTTATATAATAAATTTAATTAATAATTAATAATTAAATAAATTCTAATATATTAATGTATATATATTATCTGTATTAATATATATATAATATGATATTATATTATATTTCTCATATAATTTATTGTAATCTATTCTGATTCCTAATTCCACTGTACTCATATATTATTATGCATGTCTCTCTAACGGACATATATACTATCTGATTTCCTCTTGCGTAATCTCGTTTACAAGCTACTGTTCATGAAAATTATGTATTGAGCTCTTGTCTCTTCACTCCGGACTCCAGCTGAAACAATTTAGCCAACGTACTCTTCACGAACTCGATCATCCTCACAGAACTTCCGAACTCCCGAGATAATCACTCAATCCCTCAATAGCACATCTATATAAATAATAAATAATATTGAATGAATAATAATAACGATGAAGAAAAATTAAAATAATAATAATAATAATAATCTAAAATATATAAAAATTAATATTATATATAGAAATGAAATTAAAATAACTATAATATGATTCGATAATATTAAAAAATTTTTAATAATAATAATATTTTAATAGATAATTAAACAAAGAAAAATTAATAATTACCAAAAAATAAATGATTGAATAAATTAATTAAATAATAATTATATTAATTAATAAAGCTAATAATAATAAGCAAAACAAAGTAAATGATACTTCAGGAAAGTTTGATTATAAAAATATAATAATTTTAATTTTTATTATAATGATTCCATTATTATAAGACCCGCTGGCCTATCTTTTTGAAAATCAAGTATAATATGAATTTTTATATAATATATACATATTATTTAATATTATCCTTTACTTTATGTATAATTTAAATTACTCTACTGAAAAATTTTAGAGGTATTATTTTATTATTATTATCATTATACTATAGAAAAGCAAAATTTAATTAAGTCTTTACAAATACCGAAAAAAAACTATATAGCTACATACTGGCTTGGTCACTAACTATAAAGAGTATTATAGATAATATTCCAATAATATTTCGAACTTTAAATTTTCATACATGTTTTCCAAATCCAGTCAAGGTTATTATAGCATAGGTTTATTACCGTTATTTAATAATGATATTTTAAAAGATCAAACTGTCTATTTATGAAATATTATTCATATAATTGTAATATATTATTATATTATTATATTATTATAATTTATATATATATTACTATTATATATATTTTTTATTATTATATTATTTATATATATATATAATATATTATATTAATTATTATTATTATTATTATATATTATATTATTATTTTCACTGTACACATTTTTTAAATTGTGACGTATATTAATACAAGCTTTTCATAATTCGTTATTCTAGTGTCGCAAAAATGATCTATTGATTTTTTTATTTAACCTCATAGCCTTGTTATCCAGAATCCGTTCCCCAATATTTCTCTAAGTATAGCGATGGGCAGAGCCATAATATTATATCCCCAGCATAGTGATAGCGGTGGTCTAGTCAAATTTCCTCTTCTACTGCCATGGGTTGTACAACTTATTTCACCTCTTCGAGGCTTCTCAACCATTAGTTCTTTGTTATAGGTTATCCCGGATCTAAGTAGACGAACCCTGAGAATGGTGAAGCACCTTACTATATGGCAGCTTATATTGCAGCTATGTTCAGGAAATGCATTAATGCCAAATCATTTGATAATGTTATAATGAGCATGCACGATTATGCAACACCGTATGACTGCAGCAACAAGTAAGATTTAATTTTCCATTTGGTTGTGTTAGTCAATCATGTAATTGTTTATTCAAATTTTTACTTCTCAATTTCTCCTATATTATAATTATAATTTAATTTATATTATATATGATCTTTCCCCTTTTTCAAAGTTTTACCTCTTCTGAATAAAATAAATATGAAAATATTAATAAATAATTAATATAATATAATAATATAGTATAATAATTAATTAATAATAATAATAATTATAATTAAATTATAAAATAAATTAATATAATAATAATAAATAATATAAAAAATAATTAAATATTATATATATATAATTAATTATATATTATTAATTATTATTATTTAATTATAATTATTATATT
>JABUQX010094564.1:25000-27058 GCA_015478945.1 Trachelipus rathkii | reverse complement strand
GCAAGTCATAAGGTCTGCCCAACCCCAAGTCAACCTTAGTCATTATTTTTTTATAAATATGGATACAGCCTCCGTTCGCGGCCCTGGCACTCCCAATCGGGGCCTCCTCCTTATCCAATTCAGTAGCAATTAAAAGGTCGAGGCAACTCCCACAGTCTAGTAAATAAGTCTCATTGTTAGTTGCGTCCGAAATATAATACAATTTATCAAAAACTACTTCTTTAACAGCTGCAACGATTTTAGTTGAGTTGCCAGAAACTTCCACCACAGCATTATCAGATAAGTCACATGCATTATTCCTTAAAATTAATGATCCCTCATGCTTATCGGAAGGAAAAGAATCTCCTTCATCTCTAAAACTAATACAATTCATTTTCAGAAAGGGAATTTCGCCCCTTTCATTAATTACAAATTCATTTTTATCATTATTTTTATCAATAAGTATAGATTCACAAGTCAGAATCGCCTCCATTCCCGCCTCCTCCCCAGTGACTGGGGTAGGGGGATAGGTTGACTCCGTCGGTGGAGGCAGCGACTCATTCACAAAGCTATTGTTTTCAAAAGTCACAGCGTTATTATTTTCAATACAATTATAAGAACTTACAAAACCGCTATTGCCATCACTACGACCATCATTCCTAGTTCTACAATCATTATTATTATTATTGCTATTATTGTTATTAACCTCATCATGCGTTGAGTTACAATTTAAAGTTGAAGATGACTCTACTCCTACTGACTCAGTGACAAGCGACTTCTGTGGGGGAGGGGGTGAATCACTAGGAATCCCCCCCTGCCCTTGATCATCCTTACAAGTGATATTTCTACTCCATTTAAATCTATTAATATAATTAACATTTCCATCATACCCACGATTAATATAATTACAATTATTACTAAAATACCTATTACTATTATGGCCATTAAGATTAGCATGCTCATTATTATTATAGAAATTATTATAACCGACACGTGCATTATTATTATAATTATTATTGTTACAATTAATATTTTCGTTACCATAGCAATTATTATTATAAAAATCGTCAATACTATGGTTACTGTAATTTCTATTATTATAATTACGACTATAAATTCTACTGTTATTATGATTATCGTTATAATAACGTCTTCTACTATAGTTAAAATTAATATTTCCCCGCCCAAAATTTGATTTATTCATACAAAAGTTACAGGGTAAACAATCACAAAGGTCTCTACTCACAAAAGCGTCGTTCCCCCCAATATTCACCCCCATCTGGCCCGGGAGTCGCCTCACGGACCAGCCCTTCCATTTTTTGAAATGTTGACGTTCTGTTGTGGGGGTGGGGGAGTTGCCGGGGGTTGCGATATCAAAGTGTGTACATTGGACAATATCGACCCTCACATCGAAATGAATGGTGCAAAAATTTCCTATGAAACCTACAAAGGCCTTCTGTACTAGGCCCAGCTGCAACGTTGTTATAAGTTGATCGGTTGAAATTTCTTCCTCTTGAATTTTGATCATTATTGGGGGTGGGGGAGTTCTTCGCATTCTGACACATTGTCTTAGCGAGCTCTATGACGCTCTTGGCTAGTGATCTCATCTCTTCAGCTGACTTTTCATGAGAGATTATCAGTCGACTTATCTCCCTCTCTTGGGTCGAAGTCTCTTTGTTGGGTGGCTTGGTGACTTTCTCTTCTGCTGGTCGTACGGCGTTCACAGGCTGCCATTCGGTTCTCCCCCCCGCGGGGGATTGGCGAGCTCCGTTTTGGGAAAAAAATTTGTTAAAAATGTCGTCGGCAATTTCAATTAATTCCTCAAAATCATGGTTCTTCTCTGTAGTCATGAGGGAGATCTGTAATTGCTGAGGCAATTGTAAGAGAAAGAGTTCTCTAATGAATCTGGCATCGTTATCCGTTATTGAATCGAAAGTGGATAATCCGAGCATTTCTTTTATTCTCACTGCATAATCGGATGGGAGCTCTCCCTCCCTCATCCCTGATCGAAAGACTTCTTCTATCTGCATTCTTAGCGATGGTGCATAGAGTTTCTCTATTACTTTTACTAATTTAGTA
>JABUQX010094564.1:5000-15000 GCA_015478945.1 Trachelipus rathkii | reverse complement strand
TATAGTTCTAGTGTTGAGAAATATCCTTTGTTAGTTCAAGAACATATGCTGAGGATATATTAACTCCATGCTCCATATATATATATAATATATGATATATATATATATATATATATATATATATATATTATATAATATATATATATAATTATATATATTTATATATATATATATACTATATATATTATATATATATATATATTATTATTATATATATAGATATATATATATATATATATAGATGCAAAAAAAATATATTTTTTATGTGCAAGTTTTGTTTCCATATATATTTTTATTATTTTTTATACATAATATATATATTATATATTAATATATAAATATATATATATATATATTATATATTATATATATATAATATATATATTATATATTATATATATATATATATATATATAATATTTATATATTTATATATATATAGTATATATATATATATATATATATATATATATATATACTATATATATATATATATATATATATATTTCTCATATTTATATATATATATAAATATTTATGATATTATATACAGAGGTTCACACGTGAAATTTTGAATTTGATTTCCCTGACTTTCCCTGACCCAAATTCACAAATTTTCCCCTGACCAGCGTTGTTCGTTATTTGCGTTATAAAATATCTATTAGATCAGTTATTGCAAGCCTATTTACCTCAGTTCATACATTAAAACTTATTTGAAAAATTTACTTGAAACTGGTTCATCATCATTGGAATGAATTTAAAAAAATATTTTATTTTTTTAGTAATCAGCCTATACCTTCCTCATAGCCGTCCAACGCACTCCTTTTTTATTTTTTCCAAAAGTAAACAGTTTTATTTATACAAAAAAGAAATAAATTAAAAGCTTACATTAATGGACTAGGTGACTAACGTCCACTGTGATCACAAAAGTTCTAAATGGGGAGATTTAGGTTAACTTTTTTTCTCTCAAGCATCTGAATTTTTGATTTTGTTAGCGTCTTCTTCTGTCAAAAGCTTTCAGTTTTGACATTCTTTTCTCTGCTCTTCAAGTTATAGATCGTCAGATAATTTCTTTTATCAATTTTATTCTCTTCTTTTTCTTGTTCTGTTTTGACTCTTTGAGATGTTCTTCACATCTCTATGTGCAGCTCTTACATTTGTCAACATTTATTGAGTGATAGGAACTACTTTATGAATACTTTCATGAGATCTTAGCATTGTGCACTGTTCTTTGAGAAATCAGACTATGTTCTTTCAGATTCTCCACTAAAATTGCTTAATTTATATAAAACCCCCCTTCCCCTGTCGCATTTCCATGCGAAAATATCAGTCCTCGTATAATAACATAGCCACTATTCCCAATAACATTGATTCCAGGTACTATATAGAAAAAAAAAATAATCAAGTCTCTTAGAAAGACCATCACCATCCCAAAAATATTTTGAATTTTAATTCAAGTGTAGAATGAGCTTAACGCAAAGTAGAGTTGCTATTTTTTGTGGCTTATTGCCTTTCTAAAATAAAGGGAGCCAGGTCCCATAGTTTATCACATATTACATTTCATCGGTCCCATTTTAAAATTTGAAGCTACCGCACTTTCTGGAAACATTAATTTAAATGTTTCCCCGTATATCCTGCACACGAGTTGTAAAGACCATTTTATCATCCACACCTTTAATGCCCATTCTATTCAATGCCTGTAACCATCATCTTAATGCAAAAAGATGAATGATGATAACTGATTTGGTTTGTTATTATATAACACTCAGCGTTCATTTACAATCGGTGAGTCATGCATTAGAAGTTGATGAATAGTGCCATAATTTTCAGTGCAACCTTTCACTAATATTTGTATAGTATTAGAACACGTAACGAAAAATTTTTCAATGGTTGGTCCTGCTGTTTTGATTAAATTTCAAATGAGTTTCCATTCTTGAATGTGAAACTTCGGCTTGGCGCCCCATGTTAGATAGATCAAAGTTCGTTTTACATACTTTACAGATGACTTGGAACTATCAGGTCCTTTACCCAACACCTGATAAACTGTGGGTTCAGTTTGACGTCGTTAAGTTAGTTTTTTGTTTTGAAATCATTTAGAAATAAATAATAAAATACCTTCAACTGCACAAAATCCAAAATCACTTCTTAAAACCTCAAAAAAAAAAAACACCTTAAAAAGATAATCCCTAAAAGAAAAAATAGATATAAACAGATTAAGTCATACAGTCTAAAACACATCCTACGACCAATCACCTTCAATAAAAGGATGATTTGGAAACAAAACCTCTACGAAACGGAATAGAAGATGTATGGTAATAGTGAACTTAAAAAAATAGAAGAAACAGGATAGAAGTATATTTATGGAATGTCATTCCTCGCCAATCCATTTCATTCACTTATCAAATACACCTCTTATTCCACAATTATACAGTAAGGGAAAAAATATATCAAAAAATATGCAACTTGGTCCATGAATCATTCTTCATATGTTTTGAAATTTAAAAATTTCCCTGACTTTTTTGGAATTTCCAGGAAATTTCCCTGACTTTCAGCATATCTTAAAACGTTTCTCTGACTTTCCCTGCCAATTTTTTTTTCCCTGACTTTCCCTGACCTTCCCTGACTTTCCAGAAAGCATGTGAACCCTGATATAGTTATATATATTAGATATATAATATAATATATATATATATATACTAATATAATATATAATATATATATATATATATATATATATATATATATACTATATATATATATATTATATTATAGATATATATATATACTATAGTGATATATATTACTATATATATATACGGTATATAATATATATATAATATATATATATATATATACTATATATATATATATATATATATATATATATATATATATATATATATTATATATATATATATATATATATATATTATATATATATATGACGATACCTTTGCTGTATGAGTCCGCATGGTTTCACCAAACCCAAAAGTGGTAATATTTACCATTGAAGTGGGTAAATTTATAAATCTTCTTATTTACAGCACTAATTGAATCATTCTTATGAAAAATGAACTAAAATATTCAAAGTTTAAAAAAAAAAAAAAAAAAAAAAATAAAATATTGCTGGTATAGACTTATAAAAATTTAAAATGAAAAACAAGATAATAAATTTCCTCAACTTTTTTTTTTTTTTTTAACAAATATTTACTGTCCTCCAAGTTTAGTGAAACTAAGATAAAACTAAACATTTTGTCTTGTTATGAATAAACTTTCAAAATTGCAACTGCAAAGATTGCAAGATTTTGCAGATTTTCAAAAAGCGTCCACTTTGCACAGCTACTGCAAGTGAACTGTGAAATATTCAAACTTTTTCACATTTGCTTACGAAATCCAAGCTCTGTGAATCAGAAAATGCCAAATAAACCTTAAAAACTTGTATTATAAGGGTCAAAATAGCCTGAAATATTCATGAGACTAACATGAATCATACGTATCAAAGGGTTAAGACCAGGAGGCACGAAAAAAATCAAATTAAAAAATCAACTGATTTTTTACTTGATTTTTTTATAAAAAAATCATGATTTTTTTTGATTTTTTGATTTGTTCGTTTTTTTTCTATTTTTTTTTATTTTTTTTTTATTTTTTTGTCTTTTTTAAGTAATTTAACTTCAATAGAATAGAAAATTAAAATAAAACTATATATATATGAAGTTTTTAATATATATTCATTTTCAATATTACTATTGGCATTTAACCTGTAATCATGTAACATTCTTTATGTTGCCATTTCATCGTTTCCATTGTAAGATTTGAACCCAGAGCTAGGCCTGCGGGAAAAAATTGAAAAATTATGCCAGATGCTGACTACATGTATATATATATAAATAATATATTATATATATATATATATTATAATATATATATATATATATATATAGTAATATATATATATATATATTATATAATATATTATATATATATATATATATATATATATATAGTATATGTATATATATATTATATATAATGTCATATAATAGATATGTTAGGCCAGTATTTGAAAATTGTCTACAATTTTAGCACCCTTATAAAAGACATAGATATGCTGGAGAGAGCGCAACGTAAAGCAACAAGGAGGAAGATTTTTGGCTTTGAGGATAAGGATAGGCGTGAAGTTGTCTGATAGGCCCATGCGGCTTCCTAAGTATTATTCTTATTTATTATTATTATGGATTGACTGAGACATTCTAGAGGGATAATGCGGCTTCTTAAGTATTAATTTTTATTGGTTGACTGGGACAGTTTAAAAAAGGACCATGCGGCTTCTTAAGTATTATTCTTATGTATTATTTATTATGGGTTGACATTTTACAGGGTCAATGCGGACTTCTTAAATTATTATCTTTATTATTAATATTATTATTGATTGACTGAGACAGTCTAGATAGGCCCATGCGCGCTTCTACAGTATTATTCTTACTTATTATGGGTTGACTGGGATAGAGTTGATTGGAAACATTCTAGAGGGCCAATGCGGCTTCTTAATTATTAATTGTTATTTTGGTTGACTGGACAGTCTAAAAAGGACATGCGCTTCTTAAGATTATTCTTATTTATTATTTGACTGACATTCTAGAGGCGTCAATGAGGTTTCTTAATTATTATTTTTAGATATATTAATTATATATTATTATTAATTGGTTGACTGGGACAGTCTAAGAATAGGCCTATGCGGCTCTGAAGTTTATTCTTTTTATTACGTTATTATGGGTTGCTGGACATTCTTAGAGTGGCAATGTGGCCTTCTAATATTATTTTTTCATTGGTGACTGGGACAGTTTAAATAAGACATGCGGCTTCTTAAGTATTATTCTTATTATTATGGTTCACTGGGACATTCTAGAGAGGTTAATGCAGCTTTTTAGTTATTATCAGCATAATAGTTAAGAAGCTTGCATTGACACTCTAGAATGTCCCAGTCAACCCATAATAAATAAAATATACTGAAGAACCGCATGGTCCTTTTTACACTGTCCCAGTCAACCAAAATAAAAATTAAGAATTAAGAAGCCGTATTGGCCCCTCTAGAATGTCCAGGTCAACCCATAATAAATAATACATAAGAAAATACTTAAGAAGCCGTATGGGCCATCTAGATTGTCCCAGGTCACCAATAATAATTACATTTAATTAAAATAATACATTAAGAAGCCGCAATTTGAGCCACCTCTGAATGTCCCAGTCAACCTCATAATAAATAGAATAATACTTAGAAGTCGTATGTCCATTTAGACTGGTTCCCCAGTCACCAACTAATTGATAATTAGGAGCCGCATGGCGCCTTCTAGAATGCCCCCAGTCAACCCATAATAAATAAATATAATAAGAATAAGACTTAGAAGCCGATGGGCTATTAGACTGTCGCCAGTCAACCAACAATATTATAATAATTAAAAAATAATAATTAAGCCACATTGATCCCTCTAGAAATGTCAACCCATAATAAATAATAAAAAGGAATAATACTTAAGAAGCAGCATCGTCCTTTTTAGACTGTCCCAGCTGACCAATAAAGTAATATGAGAAAGCCGCATTTGGCCCCTTCTAGAATGATCCAGTCAACCCATAAAAATTAAGAATTAAGAATAATTTTTAATAAGAATTAATAAATTAGAATGAATAGATTATAATTTAAGGAAGCCATATTGCGGGCCTAACCTAGACGTTCCCAGTTAACAGCATAATTAATAAATAGAATAATAATTCAGAAGCCGCATGGCCTATCAGCATGTCCCAGTCAACCCATAACAATTAATAACTTAAGAATAATTATTCTAATACTTATTTTTAGGCGGTACTGAGACAGGTCTAAGCATAGGCCCATGCGGACTTCCGACTGTTATTATTGCTTATTTAATTAATTATTA
The DNA here is from genome assembly GCA_015478945.1 of Trachelipus rathkii. Lineage (NCBI taxonomy): Eukaryota > Metazoa > Arthropoda > Malacostraca > Isopoda > Trachelipodidae > Trachelipus > Trachelipus rathkii. Next base: position 9,070 of record JABUQX010094564.1, on the reverse strand, counting down.
TGGATGACTGGACATTCTAGATGGGGCCAATGCTACTTTTTAATTATTATTATTCTTTAATTATTAATTAATTTGTTTTGTTGATGGACATTCTAGAGGCCCATGTGGCTTCATGATTATAAAATACTATTTCATTAATTACATTAATAATTATTAATTATTATGGGTTGACTAGGACAGTCTAGATAGGGCCCATGCGGCCTTCTGAATTATTATTCATTATTATTTAATGATATTGTATATGACTGGGACATTTAGAGGGCAATGTGCTTTTTTAAATATTATTGCTAATTGATTATTATGGTTGGTTGACTGGGACAGTCTAGGCAGCCCATGTGGCTTCTTAATTATAATTACAATTCATTAATACATTAAGTATTATTAAAAATTATTCTTAATTTTATTTTTTAGGTGAATGGGACACATCTAATTGGATTCTGCGCTCATCTTACTGTCTCCTTTATAATATATATATAGTAATATATATATATATATTATATATATATTATAATATATATATATATATATATATATATATATATATATATAATATTATATTATATATATATATATATTTATATAAATCTTAATATATAGCTATATTATAAGAATATAGTATATAGTATATATATATATAATATATATATATATATATATATATATAATATTAAATATTTATTTTATATTAAATATATATATATATATATATATATATATATATATATATATATATATATATATATTATATATATATAATATAGTATATATATATTTCGCGTGACGTCACGAATCTAAAAAAATCAAAAAATCAAAAAAAATCAAAAATATCAAAAATTGATTTTTTTACTAAAAAATACAAAAAATCCCCAACCCTGAATGTTTAAAACAATATAAAATTTGCTTAACATTGTAATGTTAAATATTTCACAAAATGCCTGAACATTTTACTTAAACAAATATGGTTAAAAGCGATTCTAAAAGCTCTTAATTTAATGCAGGGATGCACTTTGGTGATTTTTTTGATTTTTTTAAAAATCAAAAAATGTGATTTCTTTTTGAGGTTTTTTTTTGATATTTTTGATTTTTGGATTCGTAACTCACGCAAATATAATTTGCAAGTTACCAAATTTATATAGTGTTGCGCGTGACGTTACGATCTGAAAAAATCAGAAAAAAAGTAAAAAAATTTTAGAAATCACAAATTGATTTTTTTTAAAAAAAATCAAAAAATCACCAAAATTGCCATCCCTGATTTAATGTTAACGTTCTAAAATGCTGACGTTTTTCTGAAACAAATTATGGGTTAAAGCAATTTTCAAAAGCTATTAATTTTGAAATAAATACTTTAATTACCAAACATTTCAAACTAACTCTTTCTCAATAATGCTGAAGCTTTAAACACTCTATGTACGCTCTGTTTCTATTATCCAAAGAAACCCTTCCCTCTCAGGATTCTGGGGACTTCCTGCATCACTTTGTGAATATAAAAAAATAGAAGACTTCAACACCCCCAGCATTAGCCTTTGAGAATACTGTTGTAACATTGTAAAATTGGGAAATTAAGAGTTTCGAATGTGGAAGAGTACTAGAGGAAAATCAAAGGAAACCTATAGTTTAACAAGTTTCTTTTTCCAGTGGTTGAACATAGGGACTCTTCCCAAACTAATATATAGTATACCGTAAATATTATTTGTTAATATATATATATATTATATATATATAATATATATATATATAATATATATATATATATAGATATATATATATAGTATATATATATACTATAGTATATATATATATATATATAATATATATATATATAGATATAAATATATATATATATATAATATATATATATATATATATATATATATATATATATTATTATTATATATATATATTTATATTTATAAATATATATATATATATATTATATTATATATATATATATATATTATATATATATAGTATCATTAGGGGTGCACGGAACTGAAATTTCGGTTTCCGCCGGAACCGCGAATTGCTGGAAGTCACAAAAAAATTCTGGCCAGAATTTCTGGCTGGAACCGTGAATTTCTAATGAACTGGTCTTTACACTATGAAAGAATGTAAAAAATAATTCTAACATAACGTTTCATATAAATGCTATAATATATATATATATATATATATATATATATATATTATGATATATTATATAATATATATATATAATATATATATATATATATATATATATATATATATATATATATATATATATATATATATATAATATTATTATATTATTATATATTATATAGTATAAGATTATTATTCATTAATGATTACAGATTGTTACAATTAATTAACCTCAACAAAATTGTTTTAAATGCTAACTTCGCCAATGCTTTTTATTCTTTAGTTCATGTTGGTAACTCTTTTACGGAGCTAATTATTTCACTATTCATAAAAATAGGTAGTTCCCCAAAAACATTAATAAAACGCCACTTCATAAACATATGGAAAATCCTCACAAGAAGAGATATCGGAAGGTAAAAAAATTTGGATAGTAAAAGGGAGAATCCTGTATTTTCTAGAATACTGGACACCCCAAAATAGCGAAGGATCGAAGCGGTGAAACAAGTGAGTCTTAATGTATATATCTTCTCACAGAAAAGTTTTAAATTTCATTGCCATGAACATATTCGCAATTCTTCTTCAGAATATAATAAATTTATTGCAATGAGTAACCAGAAATTCACAATCACTGAAGAGCAGGGAATCATGAAACTTGTGTGCATCTTCAACTAAAAATATCTTATTCTAGTAGAAAATATTTTTTTTTAGAGAGATGATGTTACCAACTTCATACAATAAATTGAGGTCAGCAGTATTCGAGGAGTTATCTAAGGCTGATCAGATATCATTTACTACAAATATTGCGATAGGAATATTCAAACGAAGTCTTTATTTCTTTAACTATTCACTGGCTTACAAGCCAGTTTGAAAAATTGGTCATTCCATTGCAATACTATAATATATATATATATATATATTATAATATTATATAATTATTATAATAATATGATATATATATTATATATATATATATATATTATATACGGTATATATATGACCATATACAGTTATAATATATATATATATATATATATATATATATATATATATATAGAGGTAGAGAGGTGATGGATGTATTTAGAAAGGGCAAATTTGATTTGCTCGCTGTGACTGAACAAAGATGAAAGGAAAAGGTGAAATTAAGTGGTGTTGTGAAATGTGTGCGTGCTGGTGTGGGAGAGAATGAGAGAGAACGAGAAGGAGTTGCAATTTGGATGAGTGACCTGTGGTTAGAGCTATGGTAGACTTTGATTGTGTGAGTCCTAGAATTCTAATGGTATAAATTTAAGTTTGAAAAGGTCAAGTTATGTGTGGTTGTGACGTAATGGTCCATCTGAGGAAACGTTGAGAGAGTACGATTTTTTGGGTTAATCTGAAATGTTTTGGATGGGTGAGTAGGAGCTTCAGATGATAGTTTTGGGACCTGAAGTGGTTGGATACGCGTGATCAAAAAAGGGATGTATAACAGGTGGTGTTTGGTGTGCGGGAGAAATAGAGAATGTAGGAAGGTGATGCATTTCTGTGAAAGAGCGAGCAGGTATGTGGTAAGTAATACATTCTTTAAACACAAGAGTAGTCATAAGTATACGAGAGTTGGGTAGGTAGAGATGGTATCGACAGTAGCAAAAAGTTAGCATTTTGATTTAGTGTTGGTGAGAAGAGATGTTGAAGTAATGTGTTGGATGTTAAAATCAGTGAGGGGGTTAGGAATGGGATTATCGGAATCATTATGTTGTTCTATGTAAAATTAAGTAGTGGGGGCTTGGATGAGAGGAAGGTGATACAAAAGGAAGTAGGTAAAATTAGAGTGAGGAAGATTAAGTGGTTGCAAGATAATAGAGGATAAGTATGTAGAGGCGGCTCGCAGTAAAAAACGGTTGAAATGTGACAAGTTGATACTGAGCAAAATCTGGGGCAAATGAAGTAAGCAAATTGTTAGTAGTGCAAAG
>JABUQX010094563.1:0-14219 GCA_015478945.1 Trachelipus rathkii | reverse complement strand
TAAAATGACACGAGGGACCCCATTGGGGCTACTGACCCCCAAACCTGAAATATTGACGTAGAGTGATAAAAAACGGTATACAACCTTCTTAGGATGTATCTTAGGTGTAACCGAGGTAAAATGACCGAGAATACCCCATTGGGGTGACTGGCCCCCAAACCTGAAAGATTGACGTAAAGTAATGAAACTCGGTATACAACCTTCTGAGGATGTATCTTAGATGCAGCCAGGTGGGTAAAATAACCGTGGGGTGCCCAGAGGGGGTGACTGGCCCCCAAACCTGAAATATTGAAGTAGAACGGTGAAACCTGATATACAGCCTTCTTATAAGGTACAACCATTGTAAAAGAGGTAAAATGAAACCAAGCCCACTAGGTGATGGGCTGAGCCCTAAAACTTTGAATATTGACATAAAACGATGAAATTTGGTATACACCTTTCTTAAAATGTAACATCGATACAGAAAAGAAAAAAAAATTTAAACAATTATTTTTAAAAAAAAATTTTAAAAATTTAAAAAAAAAAAAATTAAAAATAAAAAAATAAAAGTATTTTTTTTTTTATTTTTAAGTTTATAACTTAAAAAAATTTACGTTTTTATATAAATCAAAAAACCCTCCCCAGCCTCCCAAAGCCTCCCCAGCCTCCCAGCTCCCCAGCCTCCCCCAGCCTCCCCAGCCTCCCCCGCCTCCCCAGCCCCCCCACCCCCCCCACCCCCCCCCCCCCCCCCCCCCCCCCCCACCCTCCCCACCTATGATCTATGGATCCATTGATCTATTGATCTATTGATTAAAGTCATATTTTGTATAACATAACATAAAATTTTAATTTAATTTTGTTTTATATGCTTTAAACAGTTTTTGTTTTTACTAAAATTTTACGCTTTTCATGTTTATAACTTAAGAAATTTGTGTTTTTACATACCCTAAAGCTGTAAATCAGTAAATCAAACCACACACCCCTCCCCCTCCTACCCCAACCCTGATCTATTGATCTATTGATCTATTGATCTATTGATCTAATGACTCAAGTCATATTTCGATTATCATTATGAATAAACATAACATAAAAATAAGTTCTTTTTATACTGACCCTCGAATATATGCTAACGTAACAAACTTTTCACATCAATAAAGCTAACATAGCATAACCTGAACTAAGAACATAATGTACAACGACAAACCTAACATACCTTACGCCCGAATAAACTCCCAACATTAACAAAGTTCCAAACTTAACAATAGTAAAGTAACCTACTCACACTTTTTCAAACATATCTCTAACATATCGCTGTTCAAAATCTCGTTTTCCTTTTATAAACATCAACTAAAATATATTGTTTGCTATTTTTATTTTATAAGTTTCATTTTACATTTATTCTTTATGCTTAATTTTGTTTTCAATTTAAATTTTTTTTTAATTTATTTTCAAATTTTTATTATTTTTTATTTATTTTTAATTAATTTTTGTTTTATTTGTTTAAAACATTTTGATCTTACTAAAATTTTAATGTTTTTCATGTTTATAACGTAAAAAAATTTGGATTATTACACACTCTAAAAACGGTAAATCAGTAAATCAAACCACCCACCCCTCCCCTCCAACATACCGTGATGTATTGAGCTTTTGACCTATCGATCTATTGATCTATTGATTCAAGTCATATTTCAAGTATCATTTTGGTTAAACATAACATAAAAAAATAAGTTCTTTTTATACTGCTTCGAGTATCATTTAGGATAAACATAACATAAAATCAAGTTCTTTTATACACTGACCAACGCATATATACTAACGCAACAAAGTTTTCACATTAAAAAAGCTAACATAGCATCTCCTATGCTAAGAATATAATGTACAATAACAATCTTAACATACCTTAAGCATGAATAAACTGCTAACATTAAAAAAGTCCCAAGCTTAACAACAGTAAATTGCCTAACTTAGCGTACAAAAACGTAACCTATTCATCCCTTGTCGAGCATATCTCTAACATATCAATGTTAATTTTACATTAACATGGTAATATTTAAAAAAAATTATCATAAACCTTATCTAATTACCATTTCCTATTGGTTAAAGTCACATTTCGAGTATCATTTTAGATAAACATAGCTTAAAGTCAAGTTCTTTATACACTGACCAGCGAATATATGCTAACATAACAAAGTTTTCACATTAATAAAGTTAACACAGCATCACCTGAACTAAGAATATAATGTACAACGATAAACCTAACAAACCTTAAACATGAATAAACTGTTAACATTAACATTAACACACTTAACCAGTAAAGTAACTAACATAGCATACAAAAACGGAACATAGTCACACTATATCAAGCATAACTATAACATATCAATGTTAATTTTACATTAACATGGTAATATTTAAAAAACATTTATCATAACCTTACCTAACTAACATAATTCCCAGTGAATAATTGCAAACATAACAAAGTTTTATCCAAACATAACATAAAAATAAGTTCTTTGAATAAAATATCATAGTAAAGTATAATAGTTTACTGATCCTAAAGCAGTAAATCAGTAAATCAGTAAACCATAACACCCGCCCTATCCCCTCCCCACCCTCCCACCCTTCCATGATCTTTTGATATATTGATTCAGGTCACATTTCGAGTAGCCTTTCGGGTAAACATACAATAAAAATAAGTTCTTTATATACTAACCAACGAATATATGCTAACGTGACAAAGTTTTCATATTAATAAAGCTAACAAAACTTAACCTGAACTAAGAAAATAATGTACAACGACAAACCTAGCAACACCATACTTAAACACAAATAAACTGTTAACATTAACAAAGTTCCACACTTAACACCTGTAAATTAACTAACGTAAACAAGTATATGACGGACGAACGAACCATAATTCCAAGTACATGCTTTATACCCTAATCGTTTTCTGTTTGTGTTTGTATTTTCATGGTCAGGCTTTACATTCGATTCATTTTCAGTTCGTATTTGTATTTTTATACCCAGGTCTTACGAGCAATTCGTTTCACGTTTGTATTTGTTTTTCCTGTTTCATTAGAGTTATTAGAAACAAGTCGAGAAATTGTTCAAACTCCTCCCACTTTTCGAAACATTACGTAATACATTTGATTCGTGTTTGTCACAGGGTCAACATAACAAGTTTATTAAAAACATTTTATGTTTTTGCTAATGTCTTTATGTTTTATCACATTTAGCCATAGTAATTTTTTAACAACAGCCTAACAAAAATTATCATGGACATAACCTTTCTATCATACTAATCAACGAATAAATGTAATCTTTACAGTGTTGTCAAATTATCTTGTCAAATACGAAGTTACCAAACTTTTACCAATCTCACATGTTCTTACGCAACTACGATATACCAATGTTAATTTAACATTAACATTGTGATATTTATTATATCAAAACCTAATTAACAAGTTGAACTACGAATAAATGCTAAAATAACAAAGTTTTAACATCAGTAAAAGCATAATATAATATATATGTTTATTGTAATTTTATTTATTTATTTTAAATTTATTTTCAATTTTTATTGTTTTAATTTTTGTATATTTAGAAAACCCATTTTTAAGTTTAATAAGAATAAAGATTGAAAAATTAATTTAAAATAAATATAATATAATAATTATTTCATAAAACAGATATTATTATATATGATTTTAGTATTATCTTTATTATATACTCATTTATAAAAAAATTATTTTCATATTCACATACTACATTTTATCTATCGTTTAAAATTGGTGAAACTTAAAAATATATGCCTTTTACACATCCCTAAAACAGTATAAATTCGGGAATATCAGTAATTGCAAACCAACCCACCCTCCACCCTCCTTTTCCACTCTCATCCATCCATTTCTATGAACTATTGCTCGATTGTCTCAAGTTACACTTCGAGTATCATTTTGAATAAACATAACATAATGTAAAATTAAGTTCTTTATACACTGATCAACGAGTATACCATCCACCCTACTCTCCTCCCCGTCTCCTACCCTCCCATGATCTATCGATCTATTGATCTATTGATTCAAGTCACATTTTCGAGTATCATTTGGATAAACATAACTTAAAAAACAAGTTCTTTATACAATGATCAACGGATATATGCTAACGTAACAAAGTTTTCACATTAATAAAGCTAACATAACATCATCCGGTCAAAGAATATAATGAACAACAACAAACCTAACACATCTCAAACCCGAATAAATGGTTAAAATTAACAAAGTTACACACTTAACAACAGTAAAGTAACTAACATAGCGTACAAAAACGTAACCTATTCACACTTTGTCAAGCATATCTCTAACATATCAATGTTAATTTTACATTAACAGGGTAATATTCAACAAAAAGTTCAACATAACCTTACGCAAGTACCATAATGCAAAACGGATAAATACAAACATAGTAAAGTTTTATCCTCAGTAAAGCTAAACTATAAATATAACATACTTAACACATAACAACCAGACAGATAAACAGCTATCATTAACAACTTAACCATTGATCTATTGATTCAACTCGTATTTTGAGTATCATTTAGGTTAAACATAACATAAAAACAAGTTCTTTATACACTAATCAACGAATGTATGCTAACGTAACAAAGTTTTTACATTAATAAAGCTAACATAGCATCACATGAACTAAGAATATAATATACAACGTCAAACCTAACACAACTTACGACGAAATAAACTGTTAACATTAACAAAGTTCCACACTTAACAACAGTAAAGTAACTAACATAGCGTACAAAAACGTAACCTATTCATACTTTTTCAAGCATATCTCTAACATATTAATGTTAATTTTACATTGAAAAAGTAATATTTAACAAAAAAAATTCATAACCTTGTCTAATTATCATACAGACCAATGAATAATTGCAAATATAACAAAGTTTTATCCAAACATAACATAAAAATAAGTTCTTTGAATAAAATATCATAGTAAAGTGTAATAGTTTACCGATCCTAAAGCAATAAATCAGTATATCGGTAAATCAAACGTCAAACCCTCCCCATCCCTCCCACCCCTCCATGACCTTTCGATCTATTGAACTATTGATTCAGGTCGCATTTCGAGTTTCATTTCGGATAAATATAGCACAAAAATGAGTTCTTTATATACTAACCAGCGAATATATGCTAATATAACAATGCTTTCACATTAATAAAGCTAACATAGCATTACCTGAACTATGAAAATAATGTACAACGCCAAACCTAACACAACTTACCCACGAATAAACTGTTAACATTAACAAAGTTCCACACTTAACACCAGTAAAGTAACTAACATTGCATACAAAACGTAACCTATTCATACTTTTTCAAGCATATCTCTAACATATTAACGTTAATTTTACATTGACACAGTAATATTTAACAAAAATTTATAGTTAAATCAGCTTAATTATCATACAGACCAATGAATAACTGCAAACATAACAAAGTTTTATCCAAATATAACATAAAAATAAGTTCTTTGAATAAAATATCATAGTAAAGTGTAATAGTTTACTGATTTTAAAGCAGTAAATCTGTAAATCAGTAAATCAAACCTTCAACCAATCCCCACAACTCCCTCCCACCCCTCCATGACCTTTTGATCTATTGATTCACGTCACATTTCGAGTATCATTTCGGATAAACATAACACAAAAATAAGTTCTTTATATACTAGCCATCGAATATATGCTAACGTAACAATGTTTTTACATTAATAAAGCTAACATAGCATAACCTGAACTAAGAATATAATGTACAACGACAAACCTAACACATCTTACGTACGAATAAACTACTAATATTAACAAACTTCCGCACTTAACAACTATAAAGTACCTAACCTTACAAAACGTAACCTATTCACACTTTTTCAAGCATATCTCTAACATATCAATGTTAATTTTACATTAACATCGTAATATTTAGCAAAAATTCATCATAACCTTACCTAAATATCATAATCCCCAATGAATAATTGCAAACTTTACAAAGTTTTAACCAAACATAACATAAAAATTGCAGTTTTATCCAAAAATAACATAAAAAATAAGTTCTTTGAATAAAATATCATGGTAAAGTGTAATAGTTTACTGATTTTAAAGCAGTAAATCAGTAAATCAGTAAATCAAACCACCCGTCCCTGCCGGTCCCCTCCTCCCCCCATCCGCCAGTGATCTATTGATCTATTGATTCAAGTCATATTTCGAGTATCATTTTTGGATAAACATAACATAAAAATAAGTTCTTTATATACTGACCTACGAATATACATTTACACTAACGCAACAAAGTTTTAGCATCAATAAAGCTAACATATCATAACCTGAACTAAGAATATAATGTACAACGACAAACCTAACATACCTTACACTCGAATAAACAGTCAACATTAACAAAGTTCCATACTTAAAGACAGTAAAGTAACTAACATAGCATACAGAGCAAAACCTGTTCACACCTTTTCAAACGCATCTGTAACATATCATAGGTATTTTTATCTTTGCATAGTAATATTTAACAAACATTTATCATAACCTTACCTAGTTATCATACAAACCAACGAATATATGCTAAGGTAACAAAGTTTTCACATCAATAAAGCTAACATATCATAACCTGAGCTAAGAATATAATGTACAAAGGCAAACCTAACATACCTCACGTATGAATAATCTGCTAACATCCGCAAAATTCCTTACTTATCAAAGGTAAAGTAGCTAACAGGACATACAAAACTCAATGTATCCCTACTTTTCCAACATATCAGCACCAGTTCAAACCAGATTATCTAACAAATCCATTAACAAAAGTGGCCAACTCACAAAATATAATCCGATCTTGAGTGAATAAGGGACACTATGTTTTCCACCCTCCCTTCGTTTCGAGTATAACATTATTTGAACTATGAATAAAGGTAAAGACATTAGCAAAGTTCTCGAGCAAACTTAACATTACTCAGCAAAAACTTATCCTAGGCTCACGTTTCTAACACATCATCGTCAGTTAACACGGTAATATCTTACGGGCCTACATCTTTCTCTCTCAATAATTCAGCGTTAAATTTACATTGTTCAATATAATATTAACCCATACGCTACCAAACTCGGCCAAATAAAACAGTTTTCATTACAAAGTTCTTGCTATCAACGGTAAAGTAAACTAATATTGTCCATAAAACATAACCTATCCTACTTTCAGAACATCACGCAATACCATCGGTTCGTTAGGCTTTCACTTTAGACTTATCATCGGGGATACTTTCATGTTTATACAAAAACTTTCATGAATGCGCTCACTCATCAACATAATCTCAGTCTTTATGACACATAACCGAGCAATTTTTAACCATGAGTCCCACTACAGGGAGATCATCCCTGAGAGATGCATGAAGACCCATCTGGGGGTGCCCCGAGAGGGAGTGTAAACGGTTAATTTTCACTGTGTAATAAAGTACCTAAAGTAACACATCTCCCGAGAGAAGTCCCATGGGGATGCGTCCCTTGTAAGAGATGTGAATCCACAGAAGGGGGATCACCTAAGGGCGTATAAGGCTGGCATTACTTTTGCCCCTCCGAAAGAGGGTGGGTAAGCCTCAGCCCTTCGGCTGAGGCCCAAAACCCGCTTACACCCCCTTAGGGGTGATCCCCCTTAGTAGGATAGGTTAAGTTTTATGGACAATGTTAGTTACTTACCGTTGATAAGCAAAGAACTTTGGAAATGAAAACTGTTTATTGCCGAGTTAGGTACGTTATGTTAAATATTACGCTGATTTGTTAGAGATATGATGAGTTTCGTAAGATATTACCATGTAAACTGACGATGATGTGTTAGAAACGTGAGCCTAGGATACGTTTTTGCTGAGTAATGTTAGGTTTGCTCGAGAATTTTGCTAATGTCTTCCTTTATTTATAGTTCAAAATGATGTTATACTCGAAACGCTTGACACTTTGATGAAGATAGCGTCAATTCATAGTTCAAGATGCTGGTATCTTTGATAGATTGGTCACTTTGTTAAGGGATTTTGTTAGATAATACTGATTTAACTGGTGCTGATATGTTGGAAAAGTAGGGATACATTGAGTTTTGTATGTCCTGTTAGCTACTTTACCTTTAATAAGTAAGGAATTTTGCGGATGTTAGCAGATTATTCTTACGTGACGTATGTTAGGTTTGCCATTATACATTATATTCTTAGCTCAGGTTATGATATGTTAGCTTTATTGATATGAAAACTTTGTTACCTTAGCATATATTCATTGGTCTTTATGATAATTAGGTAAGGTTATGATAAATGTTTGTTAAATATTACTATGCTAAGATAAAAATACCTATGATATGTTACAGATGCGTTTGAAAAAGGTGGGAACAGGTTTTGCTCTGTATGCTATGTTAGTTACTTTACTGTTGTTAAGTATGGAACTTTGTTAATGTTGACTGTTTATTCGAGTGTAAGGTATGTTAGGTTTGTCGTTGTACATTACATTCTTACGTTGATATGTTAGCTTTATTGATGCTAAAACTTTGTTGCGTTAGTGTAAGTGTATATTCGTAAGTCAGTATATAAAGAACTTATTTTTATGTTATGTTTATCCAAAAATGATACTCGAAATATGACTTGAATCAATAGATCAATAGATCACTGGCGGATGGGGGGAGGAGGGTTCCGGCAGGGACGAGTGGTTTGATTTACTGATTTACTGATTTACTGCTTTAAAATTAACAAACTATTACACCTTACTATGATATTTTATTCAAAGAACTTATTTTTTATGTTATGTTTGGATAAAACTTTGTTATTTTTATATAATGTTTGGTTAAATCTTTGTTACGTTTGCAATTATTCATTGGGGATTATGGTATTTAGGTAAGGTTATGATGAATTTTTGCTAAATGTTACGATGTTAATGTAAAATTAACATTGATATGTTAGAGATATGCTTTGAAAAAAGTGTGAATAGGGTTACGTTTTGTATGGAAGTGTTTAGGTACTTTACTGTTGTTAAGTGCGGAAGTTTTGTTAATGTTAGTAGTTTATTTCGGTACGTAATGTGTGTTAGGTTTTGTTTGTGTGTAACATTTATTCTTAGTTCAGGTTATGCTATGTTAGCTTTATTAATGTAAAAACATTGTTACGTTAGCATATATTCAATTGCTAGTATATAAAGAACTTATTTTGTGTGTTATGTTTGTATTCGAATGATACTCGAATGTGCATGAATTCAATAGATCAAAGAGGTCAATGGAGGGCGTGGGAGAGATTTTGGGGATTGGGTTGAAGTTGATTTTACTGATTTACAGATTTAACTGCTTTAAAAATCAGTAAACTTTTACACTTTACTATGATATTTTATTCAAAGAACTTATTTTTATGTTGGGTTGGGATAAAACTTTGTTATGTTTGCAGTTATTCGTTGGGCTGTGTGATAATTAGACAAGGTTATGATAAAATTTGTTAATGATTACGTTGTCAACTGTAAATAACGTTAATATGTTAGAGATATGCTTGAAAAATTATGAATAGGTTACGTTTTGTATGCAATGTTAGTTACTTTACTGGTGTTAAGTGTGGAACTTTGTTAATGTTAACAGTTTATTCGTGGGTAAGTTGTGTTAGGTTTGGCGTTGTACATTATTTTCATAGTTCAGGTAATGCTATGTTAGCTTTATAAATGTGAAAACATTGTTATATTAGCATATATTCGCTGGTTAGTATATAAAGAACCCATTTTTGTGCTATATTTATCAGAAATGATACTCGAAATGCGACCTGAATCAATAGTTCAATGGATCGAAAGGTCATGGAGGGGTGGGAGGGATGGGGAGAGGAAGGGTTGGTGGTTTGATTTACCGATATACTTTACTAATGCTAAGTGTGGAACTTTGTTAATGTTAACAGTTTATTCGCTCGTAAGTTATGTTAGGTTTGACATTGTATGTCATGTGATGTTCATGATGTCATTGTATGTTCATGTGATTCTATGTTAGCTTTATTAATGTGAAAACTTTGTTACGTTAGCATATATTCGTTGATTAGTGTATAAAGAACTTGTTTTTATGTTATGTTTAACCTAAATGATACTCAAAATACGAGTTGAATCAATAGATCAATGGTTAAGTTGTTAATGATAGCTGTTTATATTATATTCATAGTTTAGCTTTACTGAGGATAAAACTTTACTATGTTTGTATTTATCTGTTATGCATTATGGTACTTGCGTAAGGTTATGTTGAACTTTTTGTTGAATATTACCCTGTTAATGTAAAATTAACATTGATATGTTAGAGATATGCTTGACAAAGTGTGAATAGGTTACGTTTTTGTACGCTGTGTTAGTTGCTTTACTGTTGTTAAGTATGGAACTTTGTTAATTTTAACCGTTTATTCGGGTTTGAAATGTGTTAGGTTTGTTGCTGTACATTATATTCTTTGACCAGATGATGTTATGTTAGCTTTATCAATGTGAAAACTTTGTTACGTTAGCATATATTCGTTGATCAGTGTATAAAGAACTTGATTTTATGTTATGTTTATCCAAAATGATACTCAAAATGTGACTTGAATTAATAGATCAATAGATCGATAGATCATGGGAGGGTAGTAGACGAGGAGGAGAGTAGGGTGGTTGGTATACTCGTTGATCTGTGTATAAAGAACTTAATTTTACGTTATGTTATGTTTATTCAAAATGAAACTCGAAGTGTAACATGAGACAATCGAGCAATAGATCATAGAAATGGATGGATGAGGGTGGAAGGAGGGTGGGGTGGGTGGTTTGAATTACTGATTTACCGATTTACTGTTTTAGGGTGTGTAAAAATGCAAATTTTTTAAGTTATAAACATAAAAAGAATAAAAGATTTTTGGAAAAAAAATATTTTAAATAAAATAAAATAAAAATAAATAAAAGTTTTTTAAAATATTTATATTTTTTGAATAAACAAAAATTAAAAACAATAAAAATTTGAAAAATAAATTTAAATAAATAAATGAAAATTACAATAAACGTATATATTTTGTTAGGTTTACTGATGTTAAAACTTTGTTATGTTAGCATTTATTCGTAGTTCAACTTGTCAATTAGGTTATGAAATAATAAATATCACTATGTTAATGTTAAATTAACATTGGTGTATCGTAGTTGCGTAAGAACATGTGAGATTGGTAAGTTTGGTAACTTCGTATCTGACTGAGATAATTTGACAACACTGTATAGATTAGCATTTATTCGTTGATTAGTATGATAGATAGGTTATGTCATGATAATTTTTTGTTAGGTTTTGTTAAAAAATTACTATGCTAATGTTATAAAACATAAAGACATTAGCAAAAACATAAAATGTTTTTAATAAACTTGTTATGTTGACCCTGTGACAAACATGAATCAAATGTATTGCGTTAATGTTTCGAAAACGAACCAAACAAGAATCATAGGTATTGCGTAATGTTTCGAAAAGTGGGAGGAGTTTGAACAATTTCTCGACTTGTATCTAATAACTCTAATGAAACAGGAAATACAAATACAAACGTGAAACGAATTGCTCGTAAGACCTGGGTATGAAAATACAAATACGAACTGAAAATGAATCGAATGTAAAGCCTGACCATGAAAATACAAACACGAACAGAAAACGATTTGGGTATAAAGCCTGTACTTGGAATTAAAGTTCGTTCGTCCTTCATATACTTGCTTACTTTCTTCTGACTGATTGAAAGAAAGAATCTCATTACGTTTCGCGACTGTTTATACATACGATTTTCCTCAGTAAGACATTTTTCGCTGTGCTGGTATTATGACGTCTCACTCGGCTCCTAAGCTCGTTAGTGATATCTTTACAATGACCTTCGTAATACCCAACGATGTGTCATTTATATTTATTCGTAAACCGAATGGACGTCGATACATTGTTTGTATTCCATCTAGAGGTGCAAATAATAGACCATTATTCCTTTCTGTTGAAGAATTCATCAAGATTATCGATGTCACTGAAGCATGGGTGAAGGCTAACTGTGTGTCATCTGATGCTTCGACTCGTAGTGTACTATCTAGCTGGGGAGACAGCGTGAGAGGCTCTAATAGAATAGATGTTGTTTTCTCGTCGTGTGACAATATTAAAAGCATTGATGTACGCAACTATTGGAAGCCCATCGATAATGCGACCTTCTGGCATACATGTATAGGTTTCACAGTTCGAACATCTGAAAATGTTACAGCTTTGATTAAAATGAAAAACGAGTTAACATCACATCTTGACGACGTCGACATACTTGAGGACTTAATACATATAGCTATTGGAGTAATCTACGATATTTACACTGAAACATGTGGTCTACCGTATAGTGATGTATACAGGAGTATGTTAATAACTAGCAACATGGATAAGTTGACATCTCTTTGGCATGAGAGAGTAAGTGCTGTTGAACCAAAAATATAACGAAGAATGGCTTAGTGCTGCAAGATGCATTTATACTTACATCCTTTCAAAGGTGGTTGAATCTCTGGAGAAATATATAGAGCTTGCTCAATTTATACAGAATCCTATATCCCCCTGATTAGATGAATTAATATATTGCAAATAAAACATATCTTTTTATGTATTTATATAGTACACTTTTCATTGAAAATTATATGTTATAAAATGAAAACTTATTTTATTTCCCCTATGTGAGCTTTATTGGTTAAGTTGGTAACTTTGTTCATGATAACAGTTTATTCATACGTCGTTTGTGTGTTAAGTATGCTATGTTTGTCGTTGCACATTATATTCTTAGTTTAGGTTATGCTATGTTAGCTATATTGATGTGAAAACTTTGTTACGTCTGCGTATATTCGTTGGTTAGTATGGTAATTAGGTTAGGATATGATAAATGTTTGTTAAATATTACTATGTCAACGTAAAAAAAATAACAATGATATGTTGGAGATATGTTTGAAAAAGTGCGAGTAGGTTACTTTACTGTTGCTAAGTATGGAACGTTGTTAATGTTAGCCGTTTATTCGAGCATAAGGTATGTTAGGTTTGTCGTTGTACATTATATTCTTAGTTCAGGTTATCGTAATGTAAGCTTTATTGATGCGGAAAAAAACTTTGCTACGTTAGCAATATATTCAAAGGTCAGTATAAAAAGAACTTATTTTTATGTTATATTTAACCCAAAAATGATACTCGAAAATGACCTGATCCTTAGATCGATATCAATGGCTCAATAGATCATCGAGTGCAAGAAAGGGGTTGCTGGTTTGACTTACCTTGATTTTACTGATTTACTGCTTTAAGGCTTTAAAAATGCAAATTTTTTTTACGTTATAAACATGAAAGAAATTTTTTTAGTAAACACAATATTTTAAGCAAATAAAACAAAAATATATTAACACACATTTAACCTTTTAAAAAATAAAACAAATATTTATAAAGAAATTAAGTTAAAAATTTTTTTTATTTGATCAGCGTGACACTTGAAGAATGTGGAGAAAAAAAGAAAAAAAAATTGTTAAACAAAAAACGTTAAAGAAAGTCTAAATTAAAGAAAAAACTTGTAATAATAAAAAATCTACCTCCAAAATAGAAACAATATACGCTGAAAACTTGGAGAAATAAAATATAAGTTGGCGTTTATAAAAAGAAAACGTATTTGAAAATCAGAAGAACAGCCTTCAACCTTAAACAACAGTACTCTATCATAAACTGTCTTAATGGTTCTTTGAACAATGACTTATTTTGATTGTTATCAATGGAAATAACAGAGTCTTCATCATTCTACGGTCAATTTTCTCATTTTTAGGGTACGCATCCTCCTCAGGTACCCTCAGTCATGTATACTAACCTATAAATGACATATATACTCCGGTTTTGGAAGGGCCTGTACCCCGCCTAGGGGTCCCATGGTCATGTACTTCGCCTACAGCGAGGATATCTTATATTGAAGGGTGTATACTAGTTTCATCGTTCTATTCAATTCCAAAGTTTTGGGCACAGCCCCAACACCTTGGGGCGTAGTGTCATTTTACCTCTTCTGTATCGAGGTACCTTATAAGATGGTTGTAGTTAGTTTCATCGTTCAGTGTCAATATTCAAAGTTTTGGGGCATCAGCCCCATCATCTACGGGCTTAGTGGTCATTTTAACATCTTCTGTAATAGTTTGTTTCACATCCTAGCAAAGTCGGTTACTA
>JABUQX010094562.1:32500-40000 GCA_015478945.1 Trachelipus rathkii | reverse complement strand
ATATTTTTTTAACTTTTTTAACTATAAACTTTCTTTATTTCAAAATTTAACTTATTCACCAAATTTACTTACGTTTACATCGGTATAATATAAAAAACTCTGCCAGCTTTCGACGCTGTCGACTTTGTCCCTAGTTTAAATATAATATGATGGTGAGTGTTAAAACCGAGTACTCCTTTCTTAGAAGAAGGGAAATGAAAAGGGTTTTAGTTTGTAAAATTCCATCAACGGATTCAAATACTATTGTGGCAACTCTTCCTCTCGCATCGCTAAGAGGCTGAAGCACATGGAAGTTGTTTGATTATGACTGTGCAAGGGTTGGATATGAGCGCAAGCGTACTATCGCGCAAGAACGCAGAACAAAGAGGAGATGGATCCAGTGATCCACTAATTTTAGTGTATAATAGAATAACTAAAATATAAAAATAGAACTAGTTTATTTTTGGGGACATTAACTATAAAGTTGCTCAGCTAAAATCAAAATGATATTTATTTTCCTGTAAATAGATATAAAATATTATATAGGAAAGTGTACACTGCATTTGATGCTTTTCTGTGAAAATAATAAGAGGGCTGGCCATATTTAAAACCTAGTAAATAAATCATAATAATAAGTGATGAAATCTCCAAGAAACCTTCTATATCCTATAATTTAATATGAAAAGGTACTAGTGTGGTATTTGGTGAAAATTAAACACCTACATAAATCTCATAAAATTAAATTAAAAGATAAGTAATAGATAAGGAGGTGAGGGGGTCAGATAGGTAGAATAGTATATATATATTGAGGTGATAATATATATATTATAATGCTTACAGATATAGGGTAAGTTACGATAGTATATCCAGGAACTTATACTGGCACATCTGACATCTGCTTCTCATGCTATCCGACTTCAAGCTGACGGTGATTAGCTGACTGGAGAGATGTAAGCATATCTTATGGTCAAAACTATTATGCAGTAGGACAAAGCAAAGAGAGGATATTCTGTAGCATCACCTTTTGACATGCACATTTCGGTGTTCGGTATATTGAGAAGGTCATATATTTCATCTTTATCTTACCCATTGCAATTAAGGGGAAGTAGATTCACGTTCCAGCGGACATAAGAAGTTAAGATCTAAGGTACAATGTTAATAAATATCAAATAAAAATATCAAATGAACATTTTAATATGTTGCATTATTAAGCAAAGACACTCATAAGTCCTTCAAAGGTAAAGGCCATTGATATCATCCTTTCTTTAAGATTATATCGTTCACCATAATATATATTATTAGTTCTTATCGAATTATAATACTGTAAAAATCCTCATAGAGGCTGCTTTAAAACGAATGTTTCAATGTCTGAAACTGTTACCATATTATTTAAAATGTTAAGAAATTGTTAGACCTAAACACTTACCTAAGTAAATTGACATCGATAGATTAGGAGTCGGTGGTGTACGGGCTTGCATTAGCTAAGTCACCGTATGATTACCTGATCTTCACTCTTCTCTCCTTCCCTTTAATTACCTTCCCATAAACACATCAACGCTACTCTCTCTTAAGTTCTCACTATAATTTTTTTCAGGCAAACTTATTATTCTTGTGAGGTTCTTTAGAAATTCAATTACTCCTGAAATCATAAGTATTTGCAATAAAAATACACTTCAGTTATGTTTAATTATTGTGTCTGATTTTCAAGTATATATGGCAATGATCTCCAACCTTATAACAAATAGAGTAAACAATTTTTGCTAAATTAGGTTGGAAGTGGCCCTTAATCTAAGGACTCGTTTGGCTCACGTCCTAACCATGAAAAGCAATTCTGTAAATGACTCAGTTAAGCCTATTATAAGAAGTGTTTAATAGAATAGTGACTTCCTAATACTTTTTTGAGTCATTGGTTACCTCTTTAGAATGTGGAATGAAAGCTATGAGACACCCCCGTATGTCCCCAGGAAACATTAAATATAGTTTATATATCTATATATATATATATACTATATATTTATTATATTATATATAAATATATATTATAGTAATAATTATATATAAATATATATTAAATATTATTTATATTATATAGATATATATATATATAGTAGTATATTCATATATATAAAATATGTAAATACTGAATGGTATTTGTCGATTCGATAATGTTTGGTTTGTAGTATTTGCACCATGTCGAGAAGTAGGACCAACGACCCTACTAGAAACAGCGAAACATCTTTGACCATTTCTGCTTTCAACATTGATATTAATACGAATACACGGATACCTTTGTAGTAGAGTTGCGTGATTAGCTT
Organism: Trachelipus rathkii; assembly: GCA_015478945.1. Lineage (NCBI taxonomy): Eukaryota > Metazoa > Arthropoda > Malacostraca > Isopoda > Trachelipodidae > Trachelipus > Trachelipus rathkii. Next base: position 37,706 of record JABUQX010094562.1, on the reverse strand, counting down.
AACCAAAATAAAATCAAAATAGTTTCATCAGAGACACTGACATGGTTGGGTATGTATCGTACAAGGATCTCCCCGTGTCTTTCAGTTCCATGTAAGAAGTGGCGTTGAGATTTTGACGTTTAGCTGTCTTTTATCAAAGCAGCGAACTTGCACATTGGAATAATGGTGAAGTGAAAATTTTCTTTCTTGCTAATTCTAAACATTTGTTGACATAGCAAATATCGATAGTTTGAGCCAAAGATCTATTTAATTCACAGACATTAACCTTATTTCTCTATAGTTTTCATCTAATAGGTCTAGTTTAGGAGCACTCGCGGCAGAATATATGTTCTGATGCCTTCGGGAAGTTTTGCATACTATGTAGGTAGTCCATAAGTAGAAATAATAGTCTGATGCACATCTTGACAGAAGGGTATGTAGGGGAGTCGAGAATTTAGTAAGAACTCATTATATGGGGCATTAGGAATGTTCATTGACGAAATATGCGTAGCCAAAACGTCTCTATATGCGAGATGGCGAGATCGTTACTGTTGAAGATCGTACAATCTATGGATAGCAGAATCGGTTATAGACTCTTATGTCAGCCACCTTGCGGCATGGTCTTTAATGCATTACCCCCTGCTGCAAAAGTTTTCAAATACCCTCAATTATTTAATTTATGATTACCTTACATTTTGTACCCCTTGCTGAATTAATAACAGATTTTTCAGTAAATACATTATCTGCGTCAGATACATTAGATTTTCGTAACTGTTATTGTCAGGGAACATTCAACTATACAGAGCTCATGGAAATGGTTGAAAATAAATGATTGGTATTTGTCTCGCGAGTAGATCAATATAATGAGAGCAGTTTGGTTTATAAGTCAAACTTCATGTATGATCGAAATGTTGGCCAGTGTTGTCTTTCCCATCATTAACAAAATCATCATTAATAAATCTTCCTGAGTTGAGTAATTTACTAATTAATATGTGCATAACATTGCATAATTATGAGTCCAGCTTAAAACGTGGGTCTTTTAAGATGTAACTCCAACCAGTGTCATTTATTCCATTCTTGGTTACCCGTATTCGACAGCAGTTCCATCGCAAATCACTGCTTTTAAAGTCTCTGTAGATCTGTATCGCGATTCGCCCATATTAGTACCCAGAATTTCTTAAAGATATACAATCTGTACGTTAGAATCGTTTCTGCTCTGAGTGTAGGCTAAACGTGATCGAATGTGTAACATAGCATCTGCGAAATAAGGAACAAACATAGAAAACTAGTAATAGTGATCAAATAAATCAATCATGAAACAATATTTCTACGCCATCTCAGTAGTCGATCAAGTAGTTTGCACTTAAGTGTTTTCCAGTTTTCTGAAAACCATGCAGACCATACTCGTCTTGCTTGGAGCAATCTCACTTAATCTGAACTTTGTTGTCTCTCTAGTATTTTCTTTGTCGTTGTAACTTACTTGGATCATTATTATTATTATTAGTGACAAGAAGTACCATAGGTCCTTGAAGTGATGTGCAGCTCATTAACTATGAGACGGAGTGAGCCAATTCTCTATTTTGCTCAAACGGAGTTTGTCCTCTCTAATGCTCTATCAAGCAATACTCAGGATACTGATTGCGTTTTATGTGGTGTGTGTAGAAACGTGAATACATTCTTCCATTCTTCGATTCTAAGGAAAATGGATTCTCTAGCACTATTCACTTCTACAATACTGTTGATATCAACTGATGACTTAAGAATAATAATTTGTCGTATCTGTGTCTCAATACTTTCCTTTCAAATGTCAAACACGTTTTCTTCCTTTTCCTGAAGTTTCATGTTTCTCTGTTCTTTCCTTGTCCACCTTTTCTATTATCATGCGTCTTGAAGTGTTTTTGATCATTCCAAAATGTTGATAAGTTAATTTGAGGATTTTCCTTTCTCTAAATGTTTAAAGGTGGTCATATATGGTTCCCGATGTCTTCAAAGATTAAACCATTAAATGAAACAACACTGAGAATTCTCGAAGTACGCATCCTGGACCACAAGTGCTGGGTTTGTCTGACTGGATACGATTAAACAAGTATCTTGGGTTATTTACTATGATATTCATCAAATCATTGAAAATTCACTATTATAGTCTCTCAACGTTTCACTATAACACTTTCAAATTCTGATTGTTGGAATGCTCATTACATCTCATTGTTATATGAACTTTTACTTCTGTTTGCCACATTAAACTTGCTAAATAGATAGTTAAACACTGTAACATCTTTATGTTGAATAACTAACTTGATGAACTTTGAATATAGGATCTCAAACAATATCCTCAGCAAATTTTAGGAGATTTTCGACAACTATTTGCTTTTTGGATAAAGGTATAAGTTGTAATGCTTCCGCCTGTCTTTATGCCCTGTTCACATGCCGTATTTTAATAACGTGCCTGAATTATATACGTATATAAACACTGCACCCACAGACTTATCTCGTCATGTTTACCGTTATCTTTGTCGTCATCTTATTAATTAAACAATTAAGAACGAAATTTTGAAATATAAGAATAAAGCATATAAAATTCATAAACTTAAATAAACTAGTAGTAAAAATACGGATGGTCAAAAAACCGCCCTTTAAAAGATTACCATAAAAAAGGAGTTTTGGAGTCACCCATCATTATAAAATCAAAATTTGTATAATTTCAAAAAATTGATTTTTATGTCCCACTACAAAGGATCCATTAAGGAAAAAAAAAACACCATATTCAGATTGATGCAACATGTTGGTTTATTGACCCAACCAAGTAAAAACTATATCAGAAAACCCAGATCCCTTTAATAAAGTGAAATAGTAATAACAGTAATAATATGATAATAATAAATTTAGGTCATCCGAGAATAGAGTTTATTTGTAAGAAGAAAGAAGATTTAACATATAATATCGTATCTATATATATATGATTTAATTTATTAATCGTAATAAATGAAGCATATTTATGTTAATATTATAATATTTATATTATTATAAAATTACTTAATATATTTAATATATATTTAATGTAATTATTATTTATTATTAAATTATTTAAATAATAGATTCAATATATATATATAGATAAATATAATATACAATAATAATATTAATGATCGATACTAGAATAATATTTAATATTAATATATGTTACATTCTTTTTTTAAATATATATTAATATTATACGATATATTTATATAAACATTCCTGTTTTACCTCATCGTGCATTAGAACCGTTTTAAATTCTATATCTTGTTTTACAGGAATAGTTTCATGAAAACTTATAATGATCAAGTTATAAGCTTAATAAATTGACTTTTTAATTACTTTAGATACAATATGTAATGTATCAATCAATAGTAAATTCATATAGACTAAGATACACATACTTTCAACCAGTTATATTTATCTAGTATGTATGACGATATTCTTACATACACTTAGATTAAACATGTTAAATGGTGACAAATCGTATGAAAATTTCTATACTTTAAATATTAATAACTCTTATGTCTTCTTTAAACTATTTATCCATAGCAATATTAAAAGATTTATTATGCAATATTAGCTTTCTAGATTTTAATAAAATTTATTTAAAATATGTTTAAGATTGAATTAATGAGTAAAATAATTTATAATAATTTAAAAACATGGAAAATTTATAGTTATCCAAAGGGTAATAAAATTAAATTAGCAACCTTATTAGAAATCTCCCCAAACCAACTAATCTTCATTGAATTTTTGGAGTTAATGTAACGACCCATCCAGTTTCGATTAGAAATAGTAAGTTTTTCATATATTGCTAGATAATTTTTAGTCCAAGGGTTATTTATTCGGAATGTAAATTAACAGTTATGGTTATCATTTAACAAAATTAGCAAAACATGCTAATATACGAGATTAACAACAGACTAACAGGAGAGGACATCAAACAGCTATAGGAGACGAAACGTTAAAAAACATCTTGTTCTAATAAAGACAAGACCAAAGACCGAACCAGAAGAATAGCACCGTGACGTGAGATAAATTTTTGTAATTGCGACAACAACTGAGAGAGAAGAAGATAATCATGAATTTCAACCGATGATTGAGAGAAGGTATAAATGTTAAATTTTATTTGATCCCGACGTGGGCCCCGCTGAAAACCCATCCATGGATCCCTTAGGGGTCCGTGAACTCTAGGGTAAAATCCCTAAGTCCTTAGAATAAAATATAATAGGGAAAAAAAGGTGAATAAAAGAATAGTAAAGTTAACAGAAGCGAAGACGTATTTGATGATAGGAATACGGCTAGCCAATACCTAATATAAATAATAAGTGAAATAAATACGATGAGAAATAATAATAAGTAAATCAGATAATATAATAAATAATAGTAATATAATAATAATAATTTAGAATAAATTAAGTGAGATAAAAATAATAATAAATGAATAATATTTAATAATAAAATATATTAGGGTATGAACTAATAGAGTAATGATAACTAATGATAAAGCAAATGAATAGACAGATAATATTAATAATGGATATGTATATAATAATAATAGAGATAAATTAAGTAGATAATAAGGATAATGAATAATAATAATGAATAATGAAGTGAGAATTATAATATAATATAATAATAATAACCAGAGTGATAAGTAATAATAATAATAAGGTACGATATTGGTACGGCAAATTATATAAGTAGACAAAATATTATTTACAAATTTGCCATTATAACTAATGATTAAATTAAAAAAAAGAGTCTCTTAATATTCATTCAATTTAATCGGAATATTAAGGTAACGTAATAAGAGTGCATAATAGAATTCTTTTGCGCCCCAGTGAATTTTAATAATTGTATTAGGATCCATATTCTGAATACTATCTCATAACACTATCATAATACTACTACTCTCTATCTTATCGTACGTATCATTATCATATTCTATGATCATCAATCAATATATCGTGTAAATCGTATCTTACTCTTCTTAATCTAATAATCTGTAATTAGTTAATATGAATGAGTGATTTATAAAAATCAATTTTTAATGTTAAATTACAACGAAGAAAACGTTGATTTCTTCAAATTGCATAACTGCGAAGTAAAAAAACGAGTTTTGACTAAACACATGCGAAGAAAGAAAATTTCCAGTAATAAAAATAAGGAGTAGAAAGGTTCGACGGGAGGAAGGGTGGCATATTTA
>JABUQX010094562.1:0-25000 GCA_015478945.1 Trachelipus rathkii | reverse complement strand
CTACACAGTGTAGGATAAACAAGTTGTCTTCAATTCTTGCTCCTTCTGTGAATCCTGGCAGAGTTTCCTTTATTTCATGACAAATTTTGATATGCTCTTCTATCTTATTTATTATAGACTGACTGAATATTCATTAAAATTTGCTTAAAATGTTCCCACATGATAAAACAGTTTTGGTCTTTAAACTCTATCCTAAGCATGTCTTGAAATTTTCAAAAGTTGGTAAATCGCCATTTTTGAAAATCTAGATTTTTGACTTATTAGCTTGTAATTTGGGCCCAGATATCACATTCATATTAAAATTAAATAATATAATATTTTGGTCACTAAGTCCTAAATTTCTTTTTCCTAAAACTTAATCTCATCCACCATAATTTCATCGTTAGTAATACTTAAGTTGAATAGTGTATTCGTGTCTGTGGTTCATGGACCATCTGCTCAAAAAGCTTATAGTATACATTTATAAATACAGAACTTAAACTTCTATGTATTAGGCAAGGAATCCCATTGAATGCCAGGAAACTTAAAATACCCATTATGACTATACCTTTTTCCTTACTGTGGTATGCTGTATCAATTTCTTTCACAATTTTGCTCAGCAAGCTTCTTTCTCATGAAGTTATAAAATTCCCCCATTCATATAATTATGTACATAAGGATATCTACACACACCGATTCAATATCATGATTAGTTTTAAAGTAGTCATTAATACAGATTGAATATTGCTTTTAATTATAATTAGTGCCACACCCCACCCTTCTTTCCTCTATGCTCGTATAAATAAAGTGAAAATATCCGTCTTTAATCATATTCCTGAAAGTAGTCTACGTTCCTCTTATCTGGGTAAATAATTCTTCATTTACCCAGCCTCAGTTAGGCATATAATGTCTTATTCTCATTGTCTGGTAAATATAACTAATAAGCTTATTCTTTTATTATTTCTATCGGCGATCAAGCATTTGTGTGTAAAAGCATTTGATATTTGAATGCATTTTATTTTTATTGCTATCATCATTTTTAAACCTGTAAGAACACTAGTTTTATTTATCTCTAATCACTATTACCAGTTACCATTTTCATATTATTGAATACCAGATTAGCCCTATCACCCCCAACTTTACATAGTTTTTTGCTAAACAAGTCTCCAAACTGGTACTGAAAAGTCTAACACCTTATGACTCAAGTGAACTCCCATCTGCTGAAAAAAAGATCTTTATCCAGAAATTCTCTATTTTCATATGTTCAAATAAACCTTATTTTTTTCGTGAAAAATTTATTGTCTGATAACCCTTTAATTTACACCTAAAGCCCTACTCCCTCATCCTGCCTGCACCTAACTAGTGTGTAAAATCCCAGAAATCATGCCCCTTCTTCCACTAGCTTCCATCTTCTGAATGCAATCTCCTTTAGTATGCCCTATTTATTCATTTTGACCTTCATCTCTAATATCACATGTACGCAACATGTACAAACACATTGGACAAAATTTGTAGAATCAATCTCTCTTTCTATCCTTATCCACGATATCACTCATCTGCACCTGGATAAACGTACTCTCATCGTTTCTTTTTAATTCTTATTGGAAAAGTCCTATCTAACCGTATCGTCATCAATTACAGTTAGTCCCCATTAGCAATGCATCTCAGTCCTTTCCCTTAGAAAACTCAACATTAACAATTAGCCGCATCTTATGACCTCTACTCCCCGATTCGGAGAGACGAGTCGAACCTAATTTATTCGCTCGGTTGACAGGCTCTTCTGACTTTACCAGATCTAATCTTTGAAACCTTTAAGATTTTTATTCTAATCCATTTAAGTTTGAATCTTGCTTCCTCTTCTTGACCAAAGCTGAGGTGTCACCTGAATGATCCGATAATCATCCCTCTTATCTTCTGCCTAGGGAATCCACTTATTTCCTTCTCCACCCCATGTCTACCCCTATATCCCGCTCCCTCCTCGCCTCAACATCCCTATAAACTTTTTTCTTACACTTTCCTCCTTTCTTATCTCAAATACAACTTCCTTTCAATTCATGTCATTATTTTCATCAGTCTTTACAATCTCCTTCCTTAACAATACATTCTCTGCATTTAAAGCACAAACAGGGCAGCTATTCACATATTTACCTCCCACAGTCCAGCCCACAGTTATCGCAAAGAGAATTATCAATACTCTTAAATTATTATCAAATTTACTACCTTGTACCTACTATTGTTTACCAACTACAGTTTAATATCACTAAAGCCTAAAAAGAATAAAATGATCTAAATAAAAATTGTAGTTAAAAATTTAAATAAGCTTATATCTAGCTTAGGCCTAGGCCAGGATATATAAAAATTATAGTAGGCCTAACTTTAGAGTATGGCTCTGGGAAACTTAATTTATTTTAATTAGCACAGCAAACTGCAATATTAAAAATAACAATTATAAATTGACAGTTTACTACTACAGAATCTATATTAATGAATTTCCAAATGAATCTCTACACAGATTACAGTAAAATATGGATAGACCCCTATGGATCTGGGAAATTTAATTTAATTTAATTATCACAAATAAAAAATATTTATTAAAAACTTAATTTAAAGGAATAAAATCTGATTTAATAACAAATAAACCGCCACAACACACAGTATACAGAATATCTCCTAGTTTAGCCTTAAGGTTAGGCTACTTCAAAACATCTGCCTATTCCAATCTTTTACTTTTATGCCATGGTCCATATACCTATTCCCTCAGCTGAACTGGGAGTATATGCTCACGTTTATTTTGATTTATTTATCTATTTATTAATTTATAAGGTTTGATATGGCGTTAAACAGCAGCACCACTTATAAAATATCGTAAAATTTGGCAATTTTTATGAACATTGGCTGAGTTGCTTTATAGGAATACTAAAACATCCAATTGAATTTTTTTAGAATCGGTTGAACTCAACTATAACCCAAAGAGTCAATATGGCCTAATATAAATAGTAAAATTACTAATATATACACATATACTGAAGGTAATAAATATAAATAAATTATTGTAAGGATATATACTAAATATTGCGAAACTAATATAAATAAAAGTAATATAATGAATTAAAATATACCGTAGAAGTGATGTTTAAAAAAAATTTTATGAACTGGCCTATTGTGATTACCATTGGTCTTTAAAAATACTTTATTTTAATATTTACTGAAACAATAAACAATTCTATTAATATTATTATAAAAAATATTGCAATTTTTTATTTATTTATACAATAGTTAGATGTAGCTATATTAAACATTCTTATGTCCAATACATAGTTTAACTATGAAACAGGAGTGATATAAATAAAATTTCTTTAATTTAAATAAAAATGAAAAATTAGAGTTATAATAAAATTATCTTATATACATTGTAAACCCCCACAATATTGAGGGCTTCCTGGGGACCTTACAGGTCCCCCTTAGCCCTGGGCTGCTTCAGCGAAACTATAGGTAGCAAAGTCACTAATGAATACTTACTGCCTGGATCTCCCTGCATTGCGAGGTGCTGAGAACTAGTATGATCTAAATATCCTAGGAAATCCCTTCCCCACAGCAAAACACTGAGTATCTAGGTTGCAAGGACCCCCTCTGGATCCTAATCCAACCTATCCCCTTCCATGAAAGGTCATAGCCTAGCGAAACTGAACCGTTTACATTTGAGGATAGGATTAGGCAGTGTACCCCAACTCCATATACTGGAGGGATGTTCACCTTCCCTAGAAAAACTGGAACAGTCAGAAGAGGGAAACCCCCCCACTCCCAGCAGGAGAGACCGAGTCCCTCCTTGGCTTATTTCAAGTAGAGTCCAATCTGAAAGAAGAAAAGTGTCCACACCTCTCCAAGAGCACTGTTGCTATGTAGCGGACGAGAGAGGAATGTCGTCTGAAAGCACCCAAACCGAACCAGAGGTGCCCATTGAGGCCAAGATGCCCAATCGCAGTCTCGTTTTATGGCAGTCTCAAGCGACGAGCACAGCGAATGAAGGAACAGAACCACCCTCTCATATAGTTTGTTCCCAGGGATAGGGTGCCAAGGAAAGTACCGAGCTCCTCTCTCCTAAACAGCCTTCAACTCCACTATTTGCAGGGGAATTACCATTCTTGCCAAAACAATCCATAGGGAGAAGATTCAATGAATTGGATGGACGCGTGGGCAACTTAGCGATGCATCGCAGTTTCCATTACCTGAAGTACCATTGAGAAGGAACCCAGGTGAAAATGTAGTCCCCAACCCTGGCTAGGAGACATGCCACTGATAGATACTATGAATTTGAAACTGAATTCTCCTGTATTTGGTAGGCTGGAGATTAGCAATGATATGAAGGGCCGCACTAGAGTCAGAAAAGAGTATAATTGATTGGAGAGAGATGGGCCACCACAAACTGTAAAGCCCTGAGAATGGCATATAGTTCCAAGAAGGTCACCGAATGCAGCGGGCAGAGCTTCCAATTTTGCATAAGGGAAAGATCTGAGAAAAACACAGCAGCGGAAGCAGAACTAGTGGAGCCCATATGAATCTTTGAACCATCAGTGTACACCTGAAAATGTGATCTATAGGTATGCAGGATTTCATTAAAGAGGGATCGCCCCAAACCAGGAGGACCATCCTTACTCCAAGTCAGCGGGAAGGTAAAAGTGAAAAGAGCCCCCAGGTCGCTATAAGGTGGTAACAGAGAAGCAGAAGAAACCTGGTCCAGGGGTACCTCTTGCAAACCATGAGACCGAACTGTACGCCTAGCTCGAGAGAGAAAGAGAATATTCCTCCTCTCCATGCCAAAGGAACCCAAATCACAAGCCCGAAAGAAAACCTTGAAAGGATGGGTCACTGATACAGACATCAACTTTACATAGCTATCTCCTAGCCACCAGATCTTCCCAATGCAGTCTGAGAGGAGAAAGACAAGCCTCCGCCTCCAAAGCCTTAATGGGAGAAGAAGGAAAAGCTCCCAGGGCAATCCGGATGGCAGTATTTTGAACGGTCTCCAGGCACTTCAGAGTCGTTGGGGAAGCAGAAGAGTAGGCTACACCACACTCCCATAATCGATCTTGGCCCTGATATAGATAATATAAAAGTGGAGCAGCATGCCCTGTGAGGCACCCCATGTAGTACCCGCCAAATGTCTCATCATATTGAGCCTATTCAAACACTGTAACTGGAGGCACCGAATGTGGGGCTTCCAAATGAGGGAGGGGCCATCAAAGGTGAGTCCCAAAAATTTATGCCTCATGACAAAGGGAACCTGACTCCTGTTCAGGCAAAGGGATGGTAAGAAAGGAATCCTCCGTCTCGTAAAACACATCAAGGCACATTTGGCAATATTGAAATGCAGGTGCCATCGATCTGCCCAGTCCAAAATCTTCTGTGCTCCAGCCTCCAAAGCTCTCTGGGCACCTAACAAGGTTGGAGAAGTGGCACTTAAAACCAAATCATCTGCATATGCCATTACTCTAGTGGAGGCAGGAGTCGGCAAATCAGAGATATATAGAGCAAACAACAAGGGACTCAAGGCAGACCCCTGGGGGACCCCCCTGAGGGCAGGCCGTATTGAAGAAGTCACATCACCGACTCTGACAGAGAGAGAGCGATTAGTCAGAAAGCTATGGAACCATTGCAATGGATGTCCCTTGAGACCCAAGCATGCTAACTTATATAAGAGTCCCATATGTGAGACAGAATCAAATGCCGCTTCCAAATCAAAAAATAAAACCAAGGTATACTGTTTATTATGAAAACCTAGAGCACAATCGCACATTATCTATACAGGTTTTCATAATAAAATTTCTTTATTTATTTATTTATTATAAGGACGTGGTAAAGCCTTAAACATCGGCACCACTTAACAAATATTTTTGATGTATAAAATCTTTGTATTTAAATCATAAAATTAATATAATAGATTAAAATATAAGTAAATGAATATACAGTATGAAAATAATATACATATGAAATTCTTCTTCCTTTGAGCCATCAGTCAAACAAGGGTTGAAATACTATCGCGGAACTCTGCGTTGGACCACGATGACGACCGTTCCTTCCAAGTCTTAACTTACCTTGATACCTTGATGAATTTTCCGTGCTCCTCATCGACTAGAATATTGGCCCGTGCAAAATTATTTTAATAAATCCATTCACAGATAGAGGAAAAAATTTCAATGTATCAAAGCAAACACTGCACTTTTATATTTTATATATATATTTACTCTCCCTCAAAAAATGAAGAATATAATTTCCATGAAACATAGATGAGAGTAAAGTATTTACATCAAATGATAACTTCAATTCTTGACACTTCAATCTCAAATATGCTCGTTGTCGTTGAAATAATGGGCAAGTCATAATACAATGCGGAATTACTTACTTTAACATTACAAAGTGAACACAATTTTAAAGATGATTTTTCAAAATAATGTAGATTCTCAAATAAAGGTGCTCCAAGGCGCAAACGTGACAAGACCACTTGTTCCCTTCTCTTGAACTTGTATGTATAACTCCAGTCCTGAATCAATGGTTTGATTGCTGGTAGCCATCCCCTACACCTGTTCCACTGCCTTTGCCATAATTGACTGCATATTCGATAAACTACAATTATTATATTATTATTATATCACGCGGCCTTCTTGCTTCTTGAAGATTACTTTTACAGTTTTAAATACAAGAAGGGATAAACCAAGAGACAATAGTTCGGAAACACTAAAGGCATTTACGTTTTTCATTTGTGCTTACAAACGATAAGAAATGCTTAAATTTGCGTTCGCTTTGTCAAATTTTGCACAAAATCGTAAGAAATGCTTAACAAACGAAAGGAATTTCCCTACTTTACAGAATTAAGGAAATTCCTTACTTTTTGGGAGCATTTCTTATGATTTTGACCAAAGTTTGAAAAAATGAACGCAAACTCGAGCATTTCTTACGTTTCGTTACTTTCGTAAGCACAAATGCAAACACGAAAACGGCCATAATAAAATTATAGTACTTCAATCCAGCATTATAACTCGATTAACAATTTGTGGTAGTAATAGTGAGTGCGTGTGTGTGTCTGTGTAGGTGTTGTGTGTGTGTGTGAATGTGTGAATAGTGGTGTGTCGCTGTGTCAGGCTGTGTGTATGTAGTGCGAGTACTTTTTCGACGGACAAAAATTTTGTAAGCCCAAAAGTTAAACAAATTTAAGGGGAGACTTCACTTTCCGAAGTATCCGATATATATATATATATATATAGTATATATATATATATATATATATATATATATATATAATGATGGATATATATATATATATATATACTATATCCAGCCATATATGGATCATTTATTAAGTGGATTGACTCCGTTTAAAATTAGGTTAGGTTTAAATTAGATGTGAACGCAGGAGTTAGGTTAAGTTAGGTTTAGAGTTAGTTAGGTTAGGGTAAGTAGATTTTAGTTACCAAAAATTTGAATGTTATTTACCCTAAATTATTTAATAATAACGATCCACGCTTAAGTATTGATTTTGCTTCTTGTGATCAGAGCAGGTGGTTTTCCATGAATATATATACTATAATTATAAAATATAGTATTACTATATATACTATATTATAAGGTAATAATATATTATATATGATATAATTATATATTATATTATAATATATTTAGTAATATATAAATAAGTATCCGATATATGATATATATCCTTAAAACTAAAAAGTAACTTTTTTTTTGAAAATGATCTCTATATATCTTAGAATCTTGAATTTCATAAATTTAAAATAAAATCGTTTCTTTGGGGTGTGGGAAATTGAGGATTTTTATCATTATTATAACAAAAAATTTTTCATAAAATCTTTAATTGTAAAGATATTTCCAGTTTTTCAACGCTTTTTGCACCAAAATACTTGTGTGAGGTTTAGCACGTATAAATATTTCAGGGTTGGATTTGTTTGATTTATTATAGAAGATATAAATTAATTTTGGATTTTTTGGATTTTTTTGAGGAAAAAATCAAATTACGAAAATATTGATTAATTTGTAAACAACTTTTTTTTTTATTTAAAGTTCGCACCTAACACCAATTTATAGGCCTAGTGTTTTTATCTTAAACAAAATCTTCTAAAAAATAGGTGTTTTATAACCATGAACACAATGAACCGGTTTCCACTTAAGAGAGTGTTCATTTGCTAATAAGTGATAATATAGGTTTACAATCAGAATATAAAAGAAAAATTATGTTTGAAACATGATCTTTTGTTGACATTTAATAGTGTAGAAATTTGAAATGTACAGGGTAAGCCTTGCTATGATATATTATTTATTCTATTTTTTTTATTTCTATTTGAAGATACGCGCACTGCATGATTGTGGTGTTTATCGTATATATATAAAAAGCAAAAAAGGAAAAAAAACAAAAAATCAAGTGAAAAAATCAGTTGGAAAAATCAATTGATTTTTTCCGTGCTATCCCTGATAAATATATAATATTTCTTCTATTTGGTTTAGTAATAAAATTCGCTTAGACACATTTTTTCTAATTGCAATTTTTTTGGTTCGACATCTCTAAATAAATTTTTGTGTCTATAAAAAACATTTAGAGTTTCAAAAAAAAAAAAAAAAAAAAAAATCACCCCATGAGGAGGAGGAAATTTTCTAATAATTTTGAAAATAATAATAATAAAAAATATTTAATGTAACGAATTTTGATGGTTTTGCTTTTAAAAAGTTGGGGTTCTTAGGATGGTGTCATCCTTTAATACGGTTTCGCATATAATAAAAAAAAATTTTTATCACAAATATTTTTAGTAGTTATCGTAGTCAAATTTTTTTGAAGGAAAATGCCTAACATTTTTATTAAAAATATTTAATTACTTTATGTTTAAAAATGTCATAAAGAGGCATAGAATACCATAAAGAAGGGTATTGGAAATTTTGTGTTTGTTATGAAACAACCACAACGTTGCTTACGTTTCGTCATAGGCAAAGGAAGGCGAAAATAGCAAAACAAAAGTAAACCAAACTTTATAAGGTTTCGTATATAGTAAAAGTGTGTTTTTAATTATCACAAATATTTTTAGTAGTTATCACGTAGTAAAAAAAAATTTGAAGAAATAACTACCTAATATTTTTTACAAAAAAATTTTAAATTACTTACATTTCAAAAGCTTTAAAATATACGGAGAAATGCAATTAAAAGAAATTTCTATAATCTCACTGTTTATAAATCAATTGGCACAAAATCCCGCAACTAAGTTCTTACTTTCATACTAGCCTTAAATTGTTTAATCTGTGCATTGTTAGCTCACGCATTTGTAAAAACTTCGAACAAGCCCCTTTATAAAAACTTACAACTTCATAGTCTCCCTCTATCGGCATTGTGCTAACACCATACCCCAACAAAATTTTTTCTCCTTGTGGTTATTTTTTCTATTCAAATTTTTTTTTATAGTACCGTCAATAAAAAGAATAAAATATTTTTAGTGATAATTAAAAAACACACTAATTTACATATACCATTTTGATCATTTAAAGTTTGGTTACTTTTTGTTTGTCTATTTTTCGCCTTACCTTTTTGCCTATGATTCGAAATGTAAGAAACGATGTGATTAGTCCATAACAAACAAATTCCAAACTCCATTTTAATTGAGATTTCATTCTTTATGTGAATTTTTTAAACATTAAAGTAATTAAATATTGTGGTAATTAAAAAATGTTAAGCATATATTCCTTCAAAAAATTTGCAACAAATACGATAATATCTACAACCAAAATATTTGTTAAGATAAAAATTTTTTTTATTATTATGCGAAACATGTATTAAAGGATGACGAGCCATCCTAAGACCCCAACTTTTTAAAGCAAATCAAATTGTTACAAATTAGTTTTATTTATTATTATCAAAAGTTAGTAGAAAATGTCATATGAGAAAGATTTGGCAGTGATTTTTTTTTTTTTTTTTTTTTTTTGAACTGGCGTAAATGCTGTAATCCACGAACACAAAAAAATTTATATCTAGAGATGTCTGAGAGACAAAAAAAATATGCAATTAGAAAATAACTCTTAAAAAATATGTAGATCTTCAGAGGACCTTAAAAATTTTATAATTATAGGTTAATAAATAGGTTTTCATCTTTTTCCAAATGATTGTTTCACTTGATTTTTTATTTTGTTTGTTTATTCCTTTTTTTTGGCTTTTTATATATATATTAAAATTTTTAAGTTATTTGGATATTTAAGTGATTGTAACGTCTAAATAGAAATTAAAAAAAAAATAGCAAAATAAATAATATTCATAGCCAGAAATTACCTTTTCAAATTTCATACACTATTAAAATGTCAACAAAAGACATGTTTCAAAATATTTCTTTTTTCTGAAAATCAATAATATTATCATTATTACAAATAACAACAATCTTAAGTGTCGGTTCATTGTAGTCTATAGGGCCTATAGGGCCTATTAAGATTTTGAACTCAGAATATAGGGCCTAGGGTTAAAATAATACCTAATCGAACTTTAAAAAAAAAAATGTTGTTTAAAAAATTATATTTCGCGTAACGTCACCGAATCTCAAAAAAATCCAAAAAAATCCAAAAAAAAATAATATTTTTTCTAAATAAAATCAACAAATCCCCAACCCTGAATATTTATACTGTGCTAAACCTCACACAAGTATTTTGGTGCAAAAAAAAGCGTTGAAAAACTTGAAATATCTTTTTACCTAATAAAGTATTTATGATAAATTTTGTTTTGAATAAATAATCCTTTCTCTCCTCCTCTCTACCCCCCCAAAGAAACGATTTATTTAATTTAAATTCAAGATTCTAGATATATAGCGGTCATTCAAAAAAAAAATTTTTACTTTAGTTAGTTTTTAGAGGATTATATATATATATATAATATATATTATAAAATAAATATATATTATATAATATATATATAACATTATTATATAAATATATTATATATATAATATATAGATTATAGTATATTATAAAAGAAGCTATTTTATAACGTCGGTGACTCCAGGGATGCCGAAAATCAATTAAATTAACTTGTATACGTTATTTTCGAAAATTAGGGTAAATACATCAAATTTTGGGGTAACTAATCTAACTTAACCTAACCTCAACCTAACCATACCTAACTTTTAACCTACGACCTAAGCCAATTAACCTATTTAAAGCTAACTCATATTTAACGAGTCAACCACTTATAAATTGCCAATAAATGGCTACCTTATTTAATATATATATATTTTAATAATAGCCCATTATATATATATATATATAGTTATATAATATTACTAATATATATTAGTATACTAATATATATTTTGTAGTTATACTATATCGGATACTTCGTGAAACTGTCTCCCCTTAAATTTGTTTAACTTTTGGGCTTCAAATTTTGCCGCGAAAAAGTACTCGCACACATACACACACACACACACACACACACCTACACACACACACACACACACACACCTACACAGACACACACACGCACACACACACTCACAAAATTGTTCGAAAATTATAATGCTGGATTGAAGTACTATAATTTTAATTATGGCCGTTTTCGTGTTTGCATTTGTGCTTACGAAAGTAACGAAACGTAAGAAATGCTCGAGTTTGCGTTCATTTTTTCAAACTTTGGTCAAAATCATAAGAAATGCTCCCAAAAAGTAAGGAATTTCCTTAATTCTGTAAAGTAGGGAAATTCCTTTCGTTTGTTAAGCATTTCTTACGATTTTGTGCAAAATTTGACAAAGCGAACGCAAATTTAAGCATTTCTTATCGTTTGTAAGCACAAATGAAAAACGTAAATGCCTTTAGTGTTTCCGAACTATTGTCTCTTGGTTTATCCCTTCTTGTATTTAAAACTGTAAAAGTAATCTTCAAGAAGCAAGAAGGCCGCTTGAGTAATGAATAATATATAATGTAGTTATATCTGATATGCACGTCCAAATGATTAGAGTGGCAAAGGCAGTGTTAGCAGGTGATGAGGGGTATGTGCTATTCCAGCAATCAAACCATTGATTCAGGACTGGGTTTATACTACAATTCAGAGAAGGAACATGTCTTTTGTTCCGTTTCGCCCTTGGAGCACCTTTATTTGAGAATCTACATTATTTTGAAAAATCATCTTTAAAATTGTGTTCACTTTGTAATGTTAAAGTAAGTATTCCGCATATGTTTATGACTTGCCCATTATTTCAACGACAACGAGCATATTTGAGATTGAAGTGTCAAGAATTGAAGTTATCATTTGATATAAATACTTTACTCTCATCTATGTTTCATGGAAATTATATTCTTCATTTTTTGAGGGAGAGTAAATATATATATAAAATATAAAAGTGCAGTGTTTGCTTTGATACATTGAAATTTTTTCCTCTATCTGTGAATGGATTTATTAAAATAATTTTGCACGTGCCAATATTCTAGTCGATGAGGAGCACGGAAAATTCATCAAGGTATCAAGGTAAGTTAAGACTTGGAAGGAACGGTCGTCATCGTGGTCCAACGCAGAGTTCCGCGATAGTATTTCAACCCTTGTTTGACTGATGGCTCAAAGGAAGAAGAATTTCATATGTATTTATTTTCATACTTATATATTACATATATATATTTTTAATTTTATTTTATTATTAATTTTTATGATTTAAAATACAAATTAGATTTATACATCAAAAATATATTAAGTTGTTCGTTATATAGTTTAAGTTCTTTACTCTTCACGTCTTCATAAGTTATAATAAAAAATAATAAATTAATTTTACTATGAAAACCTGTATTTGATAATGTGTGATTGTGCTCAAGGTTTTTCATAATAAACCAGTGCCTTATACCTTGGTTTTATTTTTGTTGGAAGCGGGCATTTGATCTGGTCTCACATATTGGGAACTCTAGTGTAAGTTCAGTCATGCTTGGGGCTCAAGTACCTCTCTCTCATTGCATTAGGTTCCATATGAGCTTTCTGACAATCGCTCCTCTCTTCTGTTCGAGTTCTAGGTGTGAGTGACTTTCTCAATACGGACCTTTGTCCCTCAGAGGGGGGCATCCCACCGGAGTTGGTCTGCCTTGAGTCCCTTAGTTGTTTGCTGGTCTATTATATCTCTGATTTGCCGACTCCTGCCTTTCCACTAACGAGGTAACTGGCATATGCAGATGGATTTTGGTTTTAAGTGCCACTTCTTCAACCATGTTAGGTGGCCAGAGAGCTTTGGAGGCTGGAGCAAAGAAAGATATTTGGGACTGAGAGCAGATCTACTGATGGCACCCTCATTTCAATATTGTTCAAATGTGCCTCTGACCTGTAGTTTTACGAGACTGGAGGATTCGCTTTCTTCCCATATGCCTTTCGCTCTTTGAACAGGTAGCAGGTTCCTTAGTCTGAGTGTCATAAATTTTGGGGAACTCACCTTTTTATGTGCTCTCTTCCTCCCTCATTTTGGTTAAGCCTTCTCCTACATTAACTGGTGTCCTCAAGTTTACAGTGTTTTGATATAGGGCAATCATTTGATCAAATTTATCAACATGAAGTTCCACGTAATAATCTCTTTTATATTATCATATATATCAGGTTCCAAGATCTTGTTATGGGAAGTGTGGTGTAGAGTACTCTTTTTCTGGGGGCGGGGGCTTTCCATTCGACTCTTGATAGTGTCCTGTTCCTGAGATCTCCTCTTCAATTAATACTGTCCTTATTGAATCCCACCGTATTTGCTTCCTGGAGCTTTCCTGTCTTTTACTTTCCATTTATCTCTGAGGCGGAGGCTTGTCTTCCTCCTCTCAGTGCTGCGATTGGGAGGACTGGTGGCTAGGAGTATGTAAGGTTGATGTCGATTCAGTTGACACCATCCTTCTCAACCGTTTTTTCTGTTCAAGGCGTTGTGTAATGTTGTGGTTCCGTTGGCGGGATGGAGAGAGGATTATATCCCTTTTCTCTGAGTAGGCGTGCGGCTTCGGGTCTTATGCGTTTTGCAAGAGTGACCCTTGCTAGCCTGTTTTATAATAATCTGCTTCTCTGTTACCACTCTGGTTATACGACCTGGGGGCTCTTTTCACTTTTACCTTCCCGCTGCCTTGGAGAAAGGATGGTCCTCCTGATTTTCGGGGCTGTATCCCCTTTTAATGAAATCTGCATACCTATAGATCACATCTTTCAGGTGGTATCACTGATGGTTCAAAATTATATGGGCTCACTATTTGCTATTCCGCCTGCCTGTGTTTTTCTCAGATCTTATTTAATTTATATTAATTATATATATTAATTTTATTTTTAATTGTTTTGTTCCCTTATGCAAAATTGGAAGCTCTCCCCGCTGCATTCGGTGACCTTCTTGGAACTATATGCCATTCTCAGGGCTTTACAGTTTGTGGTGGCCCATCTCTCTCCTCAATCAATTATACTCTTTTCTGACTCTAGTGCGGCCCTTCATATCATTGCTAATCTCCAGCCTACCAAATATAGGAGAATTCAGTTTCAAATTCATAGTATCATCAGTGGCATGTCTCCTAGCCAGGGTTGGGGACTACATTTTCACTGGGTTCCTTCTCACATTGGTATTGCAGGTAATGAAACTGCCGATGCATCTGCTAAGTTGGCCCACCGTCATCAATTCATTGAATCTTTTCCCTTGGAGTTGGCAGTAGAATGGTATTCCTGCATTGGTAGGAGGTGAAGGCTGTTTGGAGAGAGGAGCTCTGGTACTTTCCTTATGGCTCCTATCCCTGGGACAATTACTATATGTGTTGAGAGGGTAGTTTCTGTTTTCATTCCGCTGAGCTCGTCGCTTGAGAGACTGACCATAACGGACTTGCGAATTGGGCATCTGGCCTCAATGTTGGCACCTCTTTTCGTTTGGGTCTTTCAGACACACCCCTCTGTCCGTCTGCAACAGGTGCTCTTGAGAGTGTGAACACTTTTTCTTCAGTGTGAGCTCTTACTTGATGAGCAAGGGAGGAGCTTCGCTTCCCTGCTGGTTGAGTGGGGGTTCCTCTTCTGACTGTTTCCAGTCTTTGCTAGGAAGGTGAACGTCCCTCCTCTAGTATATGGTAGTTGGGTACATCTGAGAAACATAGGTCCCTAATCTCAATGTACCGGTCAGTTCGCAGGGCTTTGACCTTCAGGGGATTATTGTTGGATTTAGGATCCAGAGGGGGTCTTGCCGACCTAGATATCAGTGTTTTGCTGGTGGGGAGGGATTTCCTAGGTTATTTAGATCTACCAGGTTCTCAGAAACACGCCATGAAAAAAAATCCAGTTTGAAGCGACAAGTTTCATAAGTGCTCTCAGATATAGTTTCCTGAAGGAAGCCCAGGGCTAAGGGGAACCGTGAGGTCCCCAGGAAGCCCTCAATATCATCAAGTAATCAAGTAAGTAAAGAAATTTTATTTAATTATTTTTCATTTTTATTTAATTAAAGAAATTTTATTTAATTCTCTTGTCTTCATTACTGTTTACTATGATTTCATTTAAAGTTATGTTTATATAGCTAATACTACTCATGTATAAATAATAATAAAAAAATTGCAAATATTTTTTATATAATTTAATAGGAATTTTAGGAAAGTGTATGTAGATTATTAAAATAAGTATTTTTAAAGACCAATGGTAATCACAATAGGCCAGTTCATAAATTTTTTTTAAACATACTTATATTTTATTCATTATATTACTTGTTATTTATATTTAGTTTCGCATATTCAGTGCAATAGGCTACAATTAATTTTATTTATATTTTATTATCCTTCAGTATATGTGTATATATTTAGTATTTTTACTTATTTTATATTAGCCTATATTGATATTATATTGGGTAATAGTTGAGTTCAACCGATTCTAAAAAAATCAATTGATGTTTTAATATTCCTATAAGCAACTCAGCCAAATGTTCATAAAAAATTGCCAAATTTACGATATTTTTATAAGTGGTGCTGCTGTTTAAGGCTATACCATAACCTTATAAATAAATAAAATAAATAAATAATCAAATAATACAGTCGTGAGCATATACTCCCAGTTCAGCTGAGGGAATAGGTATATGGACATGGCAATAAAAGTAAAAGATTGGAATAGGCCAGAGTTTGATAGCCTAACCTTAGGCTAACTTAGGAGATTTTCTGTATACTGTGTGTTTGCAGGTTTATTTGGTTTATTAAATAGATTTTCTGTGTTTAACTACAGTTTTTAATAAATTATTTTTATTTTGTGATAATTTAAATTAAATTAAATTTCCCAGAACCTTATCATGCTAGAGTTAGAGATTTACTGTATCTTTGTTGTAGAGAATTTCATTTTGGATTTATTTATATAGATTTTCTGTAGTTAATTATATTTATTTATAATTGTTTATTTTTAATAATTAGTTTTGATACTTTAAACTAAGAAACTTTCCCAAGAGCCATACTCTAAAAAGTTAGGCCACCTTTTAGTTTTTATTAATATCCTTGGCCTAGTTGCTAACTAGATTATAAGCTTATTTAATTTTTAATATTTATAAGATATTAGTTTTTATTTCTTTTAGGCTTTAGCGTATTTTTAAACTGTAGTTTGGTAAAATAGTAGGTACAAGTTATAAATTTGATATATTTATATTTAAAGTACTATATACTCTTTGCGATAACTGTGGGCTGGGACTGGGGAGGTTTAATATGTGAAAGCTGGCCCTGTTTTGTGCTTAAAATGCATGTTTGAGAATGTATTGTAAGGAAGTGAGATTTGTCAGGGACTGAGTGGAAAATATGACATGAATTGAAGGAAGTTGTATTTGAGATAAGAAAGGAGGAAAAGTGTCAAGAAAAAAAAGATTTATAGGGATGTCTCGAGCGAGGAGGGATTGCGGGATATAGGGGTAGAACAGGAAATAGTGATCAGGCAGGAGAATAAGATGGAAAAGAAAGTTACTAGTAAATAAATAGGTCTGCAGATGAATATAGTGTTGTAGAAACTAGAATAATAATTTAAAGATGAGGTATCTTGAAAGTCAGTGAGCCTGTTTCCTTGCAGAAGTAATAGGTTCGACTGGTTTTCCAGATGGGTGAGAGATTCAGAGAGGGCTAATTTGTAATGTTGAGTTTTTAACAAAGGGGAGACTGATGCATTGCTAATTGGGGACTATGATACGATTACCTAGATAGGACTTTTTCAAAATAAAGAAATAAAAAAGAAACGATGAGAGTATGTTATCCAGAGGTTGCCGAGTGACGTGAGATATAGTTGATTAGGATAGAAAGAGAGATTTGATTCTACAAAATGTGGTTCAAAATGTGATGTGCATGGTGTGGTTACAAATGATATTGACCAAGAAGGTCAGGAAAGAATTATAGCAGGACTATAGGAGATTGATTCAGAAGATTGTAGCTAAGTGAAGAAGTGAATGATTTTGGGATTCTTATTTTTTCTACCTAGGTAGTGCAGGCTAGGAATGGGGAGTAGGGCTTTAGGTGTAATGAAAGGGTTGAGATTATATTTTCATGAAATATTATAGGTTTTTGGATTTGTGGAGAGAATTTCTGGAATATAAGATCTTTTTTTCAGGCATTGATGCGAATTGAGTTTAACACTTTGAGTCATAAAGGTGTTAGACTTTTCAGTACCAGTTTGGAGACTTGTTTAGCAAAAAATAGGTAAAGTTGGGGGTGATGGGCTATAAAATCTGGAATAATTATAGGAATGGTAACTGTAATAGCTGATGAGATAAAAAAACTAGTGTTGCACAGTTTTCAAATATAATTGATAGATAGTCAATAAAATTAACAGCCATTTCAAATATTCAAATGCTTTTACACAAATGCTATGAGCGATTAGAAAATTAAAAAAGATAAGCTTATAGTAATATTACATAAATCGAGAATCTAGACATTATTTGAATAACTTTAGCATAGGTTAATGTAGAACTGTATTGACTTTTCAGGATATGAAATAGACGGTTTATATCACTTGTCTTTATTACGAGCCATAGAGGAAGAAGGGTGGGGTGTGCACTTTATTTAAAGGCAATATTCAATCTGTATTATTATGACTTACTTTAAAACTAATCATGATATTGAATCAAGGTTGTGTGTAGATTCTTATGCTACAATAAAATCTTATTAGAATGAGGGTCATTTTATAACCTCCGGCAGAGTCAAGAATTAGATGCAGAAATTGTGAAGAATTGATACAAGCATACCACAAAATTAAAGAAAAAGGTATGTCAAAATGGGTGATTTTAGTTTTCCTTGAGCAAATGGGATTCCTTGTCTAATACGCGAACCATAGTAGTTCTGCTATTTAAAATTGTTATACTAGATAACTTTTTGCACCAGATGTTCCATGAACCCACAAGACACGATACACTATATAGATCTTAATATTAAACTAAACGATGAAGTTATGAGTTGGATGAGATTAGTTAGTTTGAGGTAGAAATTTAGGAACTTAGTGACCATAAATATAATTAGATTTAACTTAAATTAGTTTATGTGATATCTGGGCCCAAATTACAGCTAATTAAGGAAAAATCTTAGGATTTTTCAAAATGCGTATTGGTTACAATATTTTGCAGACATGCTTAGTATAACTGGTGATAAAGAGTTAAAGACCAAATACTGTTTATCATTGGCGAACATTCTTTTAAGCAAATTTAATGATAAAAATTCTAGACAGTTCTTATAATATTATATAAGATAAAGCGCATATCAAAATTGTCATGAAATAAAGGATAACTCGCCAGGGATTTCACAGAAGGAGCAAGATTTATTGTAAGACACTTGTTTTATCCTACATGTGGTAGAAGAAACATATATTGATACCACTTGTCCCATTAAGCATTGTCATCAATTTGATTTCCAAGAGAGCTTTGACTCCGGATATGAAGGGAAACGCTAATAAGGGCATTTAAATTGATTCAAATCCACCATGAGTTGATAAATGCCATATCAGCTATATACACAAATACAACTAGGGAAAGAAATAGATATAGAATTAGAAGTCACAAGTGGCATAAAACAAAGATGTACAGGATTGACTACTCTTTTTAAACTCGTTACTTACAAGATTATGAAAGAAATGGGAAAAAAGGGGCTTCAACTGGCTTGCTACAAATAAAGTCTTTTCTTTGCAGATGAGGGCCTTATCTCGGCAGAAACATTGAATGATGTTGCTGTGATATAATAAGGACTACTTTGCAAAATAATATATATAATGGTTTTTTATATACCAATAATTAAGTCCTTTATACTAATATTATTAAATATATAATATCATATTCCCCTGAGTATATATAAATATACTATTTAAAATAAAATATATAAATAAGTATATTTATAAATAAGAATGCAGTTGGAATGAAAATATATTTAGTACCTTAACATTGATATGTTATATATATATAGTAATAAGTATGATATATTAGTTAATTATCAAGATTATATATATATTATATCCGAGTTAGTGATAGCAAAACAATTGAGATCTATGGCAATAGAGCATTTACATTAATCTACATATTGAAATCTGCTTTTAGTGAATAAATTTCAGAACCGTACCAACTATTAAATAACGCAGTAAATACCTCAAAAGGTAATATTAAATCTCGTGAAGAGTGTGCGATGTATATATATATGTTATTATAGTAATAATAAAATAATTTTAAGAGATTTTTCACTGAAGGGTTGGCAGCAGCGTTGGTCAAACCTTGTTATTTTCTGGACTTGTACTTTTTTAATTTGGAAAATTATTTTTCTTGATAATCCTATGAGATGTTTTATATGAAGTATTTATAATAAGAAATTCAATTGATTCAGAAATGATGACTAAATAAGGAGAATATTTCATTTAATAATATATAGTTTAATCTAAGCCAAGAGAATATCTTATATATGAATAATTATTTATGGGCAACTTGAATATTTACAACGTTGTTCTTTATTATTCAATTATATATATTATTGATGTGCTGCAAAGCTGATTCTTTCACAAAATTACTACTAGGATAAGTCATAATGGGTAAGGTAAACGAATTGTGTCAAAACTTAAATTTTATTAATTATTTATTTTGACTGTAGGAATATTTTTAATGAACATTTCAGAGTTAAATTAAATTGTTAATTTGTACGAGTTACGTATCTTGTTGAGTTTTACATGTCATTGTTCTATTATGCTCAGACATAAATACTTAGATCCTCATCTTGGAAACATCATTGTATGATTGGTTCTAGACTGTATTTTTCCGACAAAATTGAACATGGTGTATTTCCTAGAGGTATAATTTTTATATATGATAAAGGAAAAAAGAAGCTAATATTATTTTAAAATTGTTGTTTAATAAATTTTTGGCTCCTTTTTTAAATAGGTTGTTACTCGTGCTGATAAATTTATTTAAAAACTTGAAGGATGAATTTTTCAAAATTACAGCAAATTATCTTAAATATTTTCACAAAAAAAAATATCCATCATCTACCAAAAATTTTGTTTTTGAAAGATCTTGAGACATTTTGCAAATTTATCCATACTTTTTTAAAAGAACCGTCTTAACAAAAATATTCTTTTATACTTAGTTCCCGTTCCATACAAACTATCATTTTATTAAACCGATTAATATACGGTACTACTTTGCAAAAAATAATCCTATGGGAAAATTCGTTTATGAATAGTAAAGAATGAAAGATATTATTCACTCATCCATCTCAACCAGTTAGAAAATACTCTCTTAGTCTTATGAATATTCTAAAGTTGTGTCACAAAATTGGTCTTTTCCCCACTGTATTAAATTAATGAAACATATTAAAACGTATCGCTATTCTTAAAAATTAAATAACGTATTATAACTCAGTAAATTTATTATCCAATATTTTTTATAAATATATCGAGGAAAATGAAATGCTGCACACTCAGAGGCTAAAATTTTAATTTTCATCATTTATTCAAAGTGATTTATTGATCACAATTAATGTGCGGGAAAGTGCAAATCAACTCCGTATTACATATTCAGTATTTTGTCGAGATGTGTTCGAAATTTACCTTTTTTTTAAGTACTTTAAGGATGTTTATCCAGCTTTGGTTCTAAAACCTCAAACCTATCATCACTGACTAATGTACAATAAACTAGTGCTTTACGAGCCAAAATTCGAAATACCGGAAGAGATGGAGATTTAACCCAGATTATAATGAACATTTTTCTTTGCTAAGGTCTGATAAAAGACCGATGTTTTATTTAAATGGTGTTTATATATATTTTATATGTATCTTTTATGTGGCATGCTTGTACTATAACATAGATATAGTAGTAGCTTATTGTATATAAATGACAGTGTATAGTGAAAAGGGGTATGTTAGGATATTACATTAACTTTTTAGGGATGATAATTCGTTACAGGCAGTTTGGTGATTTTCTTAGAATTATGTTATAAAGAAAAATCCTCTCAATAAAATCTCAATGAATTATGTGTAGATTATTTTTTGAGTGACACAAAATAGTCCTAATATTACCTAAAAAAAATTCATCTATTTGATATAACAATTGTCAATGCATTAGTAAATAATCCTTTACCTAATTAATAATAAGTTTAGTAAATATATAATTATTTATTTAGCCCCGATCTTTAATTAAGTTTTCTTAGAACTAAATAATTGTAGATATTTCGACTATAGGTAGATTGGTGCAAATAATGTGAGTTTTACCACTTCTATAGGTAATATATATAATATATCATTATAAATATTACTAATATTAATGAATATAATTTATATTTCAAATATTACATAATATATATAAAAGTAATTTTATTATTATAATAATTAACCTTAAATAAAATGTATTTAGGTTGAGTGATCTAGATTTACCCGTTATATCTAATGTTATATCCTTTCTTTTATTTGAAAAACTTATTTCATCATTCGAATTAAGGTGATTTAGTCCTTTATTATTCTAGTTATTAGATTAAAGTATCACAAATATAATAATAACAATAAGTTTTGACTAAGAATATTTTATTTAATTAAATTTCAGTTGTACTAAATTTTATATTGTACTCTAAAAAAAATCAACAATTATAATCATGATTTTTTCATTAAAAAAATCAACCATTTAGATATTTCTTCGTGCATCCTGATAAAACTCTGTATACTAGCGTAGCTAATTTTGAAAATGTTAATGAACAAGGCATAATTAATAGATATTTACCAAATTCCAGGAGCAAAAATTCTCATAGAACTGTTAATAAAATGGTAAAATTGTTTCGAGATAGTTCGTAAGCATCTCGATTCTCCTCATCACATAATACATCAGTTACTTGGTAAACATCATTTTAGATTGTGCTTTTGAAAGACAATGGTAATTGGTTTTATTAACTTGAACAAATCGTGTAAATTCATGTGTTTAGTGATCATTTCTCCTTAAATTTAGTGAATATAAAGCTTCCGAAATTGTTTTAACAAGTCACCTGAAGATTTGGAACAACCAGTTTGCACAATCAACTGCATAGAACTGTAATCGCAATAAAAAACTGCAGATAACACTTTCCATCTAAAAAAAAAATATCAAATAGTAGTTAAAAAATATAATAATTTAAGGATTTGACAATGCTACATTAAGTGAATTGATTCAATAATCTCTTATGCCATAGTGTTGATTAGTTTTACTTGTTTTACGATTTTGTTAATTGCCAGGACTTATTAATGAAAGCTAACTTTCCATTTTTAGAATACTATATACAAGTTTATGCATTTTCTATTATATTTTTTACTTAATACTATATTATTTAATTATATATATTATGGATATATAGGTGAGATTATATATACTATATATATTAATATATATATATATTAGGTCATAACTATATATATTTATATAATTTAGGTATATATTATAAATATAATATATATGTTTTATATATTATTTATAATATATTATTATATATGGGTGTTATTATATATATATATATAATATATATATATTATATAAATTATAATATTACGGTATATATATATATAATATATTATATATATATATATATATAAATAATATATAATATATATGTTTAATATATATGTTTACATCTTTTCTCTAAGTTTTAATATAGGGTTCCCTAGTAATAGTAAAATAAATAATTATTCTTAAGGAAACATCTTCATTTTATATTTTATAATAGGACCAAGCATTAGGAGCAGATTTTACAAAAAATTTAAATGTTACAGTGGAGGAACTCAGGATTATTTTGCCAATTACATCTTAGGATCGATAGAAAATTTGAAATAACTGTCCATTCAGGGATATCCTTCAGGTTATATATATATATATATATATATATATATATATATATATATATATATTATATATATAATATATATTATATATATATATATATATGGATATGGATTATATTATATATATATAATATATATTAAATATAATATATTATATATTATACCTACTCCAATTATATTAGTAGTATTATATATTATATATAGTATATCATATTACTATAATACTCTATTATATAATATGAGGTATAATATTATATATATATATTATATGTAATATATTATATATATATTATAGGGTGTTCAATTTCATGAATCGTAAGGTAAAAGTAGTCTGTAACTGCCATGTAGAAATGAAGGGCCTACCAAATGTATGAGAGAGATTCTGACCCATTAATACTCCACTTAAACGTGACTCGTTCCCTCAAATCTCTGTCCATAGCGATCTCATCAAATTATCGTGTTTGAGTCAGCAGAGTCATTGAAAATCTTTTAAAAATGTGTCATATAATCATGCTCCAAAATGATTTTGTTAATAAATGTGCAATAATGCTGAAGCAGTTGTAAAGTGGTTACAAACTCAAAAATTAAATGATGTGCTCGGAAAAAGCTTGCTTTTATTTGTGTTATAATTCTCTCTCTCTGTCTGTGCTGCTCTCTCTCTCTCTACTTCTCTCTCTCTCTCTCCTCTCTCTCTCTCCCTCTCTCTCTCTCTCTCTCTCTCATTTTCTTTCTATACTTACTCTCTCTCTCTCTCTCTCTCTCTCTCTCTCCTCTCTCTCTCTCTACCTCGTCTCCTCTCTCTCTCTCCTCTCTCTCTTCTCTCTCTCTCTCATCTCCGTTGACTCTCTATTTGGTCATAAGTCTTCTCTCTTTCATCTCTCTCTCCTCCCCAACAATAGTCCAGCCATGTGCAAAATACTTGCTTATTCCTCCCTATGGTATTTTCTCTCTCTTGTTAGTGCATCTTACTTCACTCTAGTCTCTCGTCTCTAAAGCTCGTCAAAAAAGCTCTCTCTCTCTCTCTGCTACTCTCTCTTACTTGTAAAGGATCGTGTACTCAGAAAATTACATGACTCTCTCTCTCCTCTCTCTCTCTCTCTCTCTCTACTCTCTCGCTCTCTCTCTCTCTCTCTCTCTCTTCTCGTCTCTCTCTTCTCTCTCTTCTCTCTCTCTCTCCTCTCTTCTCTTCTCTCTCCTCATCTCTCTCTCTCTCTCTCTCTCTCTCTCTCTCTCTTCTCTCTCTCTCTACTCAATCTCTCCTCTCTCATCTCTCTCTCTTCTCTCTCGCTCTCTACTGCTCTTCTAGTCATCTCGTCTCTCTCTCTCTCATTCTCTCTCTCTCTCTCTCTCTCTCTCTCTCTCTCTCTCTCTGTTCATCTCTCTCTCTCTCTCTCTCTCTTCCTCTCTCTCTCTCTCTCGTCTCATCTCTCTCTCTCTCTACCTCTCTCTCTCTCTCGCTCTGGCTTCTCTCTCTCTCTTCTCTCTCTCTCTTCTCTCATCTCTCTACTCTCTCTCTCTCTCTCTCCTCTCTCTCTCTGTCTTCTTCTCTCCCTCTGACTCTCCTCTCTCTCTCTCTCGGGTCTCTCGGGCTCTTTGTCTCTTCTCCTCTCTCTCTCGGTCTCTCTCTCTCTCTCTCTCTCTCTCTCTCTCTCTCTCTCTCTCTCTCTCTCTCTCGTCTGCTCTCTCTCTTCTCTCTCCTCTCTCCTCTCATCTCTCTTCTCTCTCTCTCTCCTGCTCTCTCTCTTCTCTTCTCTC
>JABUQX010094561.1:10000-35972 GCA_015478945.1 Trachelipus rathkii | reverse complement strand
CATTCAAAATTAATATTTAAAACTTTAGAGGAGTTACAAAATTTTCAATTCCAGTCTTATTAAAGCATTCACTAAAATATCTGCTAGGTTGCCTATAATGTATTGTATTTTAATTTATAATTTGATTGTCCTAATTGTGCTGGTTCTGGGTATAATTGGTCGAAAATGAATAAGGTATTCAGCAAGTCAAGGAAAGAAATAAAAAAGAATTTCATGCATAATAATAATAATGATAACATGAAGATTAATGATTGGATGTTCTCGTTGTCAAATCATATGAAGATCTTCTTCGCATTTATAGGCAACAGTAGCAACCGGTCCTTCCTTTTTCTTGCATGACTCTTGATCAGCGTGGTATCTTATGCATCTAGAAGCAGCTCCTCTGAACTCTAGGAAGCGAGTTTAGAGCCTAATGAGAAGATGCTATTTCTACTGAAAGGCGAAACCCACCTGAAGTGTTAACTCGAGGACTGCATCCAAAACCGTTGCCCAATAAATGCTTTCTGGATGTTCTAGGGTTGTGGTTCGGCAAAGAGAAGACCTGACCAACTGACAGGGCGAAACTCTTCCTGGGATGTTATAAACTATAAATATATAGATATATATATATACATATATATAATATACTTAATTATAATATATATATAAATATATATTTATATATATATATATATATATATATATATAATATAATATATATAATATGATAATAATAATAATAATAATAATAGATAATAATAAATAATAATAATAATAATAATAATAATAATATAATAATAATAATATAATAATAATAATATAATAATAATAATAATAAAATAAATAATATAATAATAATAATAGACAATAATAGATTTAAATAAATAATATGATTTTGAAATTTTATTTAATTGCCAAACAATCCTTTTCAATTTTATCAAATAAAATTGTGTTTAGGTATTAGATATCATAGATAGCGGTTTAAGCATGCTTGTCATAGCTTTGTGTTTTATGCTGCCGAAAATAAATTGACAACGTGTTAACATCAAATCGATTGATTTTCTAAAAAATCGATTTTTAAGAATCTGTTAAACTCACTATACCCTTTATTTTAATATTAATATCTATTTACTAGTGATCAAACGAAAAAGTTTAATATTGTTATTCTCTACACAATATTTCACTATTATTAATATTATTACACTATCATATATTAAAATTTCATTAACATTACACTGTATTATTATCATTATCACACAATCACTTTATACTATTATGGAGTTTTAATATTCGCTATATATTAATATATTTACCACTATTCACCATATTTCAAATTATCATTAACATTATTATTATATCATTATCATCACCAATCACTTTATACTATGTTTAACGATAATCACCACCATTCCGAAAGATAAATTGAATTAAAAATTCGTTTTTCACCCCTCGCTACAGTGAACGAGAATTTTAAAAATACTTCATATACTCGACGATAGACTGGGGAAAACCGCAGCTCCACCTTAACTTTATATTTTAAATTTTCTTCTTTATAATTATTTTTGTATTTTAATAATTAATATCCAAAAATAGCAAAGAGAAATGATTTAAAATTTTGCCGGCTCTCGAAGACAATACCAAATGAAATAAAATCTAATAATGGGGTTTAGAGAAGTAATATCAGTTTATTAAATCCTTGACTGAAGTCATTATATCAGCTATTGAAAAGAGTTATTGGAACACTATATTATATATGACACAATGTTACTGGTATATATTATAATCGTTATATAGACATATATTATGTCTATGATGTAAAATGAATGATGATAAAACTTATATTAATAGTGATATTACCTTATATGTTATAATATATATTGTTGATACTTATATTCGTAAAGAGGAATTATGTTAAAATTTTGGAAGAATTCACCTTATATATATAAATAATACAGTATTAGAAATATCAGCTGAATATGATTAACTTCAAATTGATTAAAAAGATGCTTACACTGTTATTTCTTCTCCGAGGAGTCAGAGTCTCCAAGTTCTCAGTTGAGCATATTTTGCGTACTTCAGAACGGACACAAAAAGAAATGATGAATGCGTGTAAATATTAGATTACAAAGTTTACGGAATCCACTCAAGGTGCCATAATTCTCAATCCACCCACACACTCACTGCCATATAACAACCACATCTACATTACAGGCCAGAAATTATATATATTACAACACAAGACACACGCTTCATGCATCTAGCATTAAGCCCATTGTCAGCTCAGGTTGAGATGGCAATACTCGCTAAGAATTCACATGGTAACGCTAGATTCTCCTATAAAGACGTATTATTCTCGACAGAAGGCAGACTTATCCTCAACCTATTGTACTCTTAAAGCTTTGATTGATTCTCAGTTTCTTATGGTAGATTTGCTCAGAAAACGACATTTATGAAGTAAACTGCTACAAGAGAGTGATAAGATAAATATAGTTTCTCCCTAACGTGAAATGGTCATGCGCAAACTTCGCACTAGCTGATCTCTATAAATAGACCTGGATACCCTCATTATGCAGATTAGAACCTTTGCCACACTTGTAATAAGGAGTGTAAGATCTTGTGTCTGTTAATTAGTATAGTTCTGTATTGGCTGTATAATGAGAACACTACTTGTTCTGAGGCATCAGATTATCTTTTAGAGATCGAATAGTGATATAGTACTATAATGAGTATTAGTGTCATTAGTTTCTAGGGCTCGCGATAAACTTATTTAGAAATACCCTACGCAACCAAAGTCCATTTCGAGTCGTGAGTTTAACCTATTATATTGCGAAAGACCTAGACTCACACATGATTTACGAAACTCTCGCTACATTCTTTTAGGCGGGAGAAAAGGGTGAGGGGGGGGTGGGAAAAGGTAACAATGCGTTTGTCTATTCATTTTAAATAAAATTAGATTTCACTCACAATTGGGAAGGTATTATTTTCAATTAATTTTTATTAATTAAAGAGACAAGTTAGAGATTTTTTAGATTGTAATTTATTATAAATATATTATATTTTATTTAATTTGTTGTATAAGAATGAAATATGATAGTAATAGTAATCAGACTGTAGTCCTGTTAACGTATCACTTTAAAGTCTCACTTATTATCACTCCTCTCATCATATAAAGGATAAGGTATATAAGATATATGTATAATGTAGGCCTAGGTTATATTATATTTTTAGAATAAAGGACCCCGAGTTATAGTGAAGGTATATAATAACTCTCACAACGGATATAACTGTATCAAGTGAATACGCTAGCAAGTAGTCAGGGTCACCAGTGCGGCGCGTAGGCGCCCTACAGGCGTGAGCTCACCTTAAGGCCTCACCACCGTACAGGTGACACTACCATCAAGCTCAAGCATATACTGAGATAATTAACGTAGACAACTCTTATAGACTCACCGCCTGACTAGCTCATACAGGGCCCGTGAGATTATTATAATATACTCACCAGCCTTATATACATAGTATCTCAACTCGACCTAATAGTAATAGTCTGTAATCGTCATACTATCACCTAGGTATATTTTATAGGATTATTTATACACCAAAGTAGTCAATGAGTCTATTTAAACATTTATTAATGTATTCTTCATCCTTGACTCCACCAATACTTAGCGTCGGTAGTCTCTCGAGGCCATGCAGCTACTTCTATCAGGCCACAAGTATATATGTTAAGATCACTTCCTTATATCGGCCAATAGTCTGTGATAGAACTGATCATTCATTTATGTAGCAATATCACACTAAATGCTAAATATAATACAATAGAATAGAATATTATATAAATCATAAAAATAACGAGTTACATCTGATCCGTATATATTCACCACCAAGGCCAGCATGCCTAGCGCTCCCGCCAAGTACTGAATACTCTCGATAGCTAGTCATTCGAACAAGTCACGGTTTATTAAATAATATATCTCTATTATTCCAATGTTCAGCAGGCCTCATAGGGACACTGGAGAGAAAGAACCCACATCATTTCCTTATACAACTTTTCATCATTATACACTCTGAGCAGAAAACAGTTACAGGATAAGTAATAAACATGCTGGGTATTATGCACTGAACAAAGGATCCAACTAATCATCTATGTAGCTAGTATAGAATATTGTGAGCTTAAAGAACAATACAAAAAAAAAATATAAAAACAGTATATATATTTATATAAAAAAAATGAAATATATTGACAGCTCAATATACTAAATAACCTCATAAAACTCGAGTTTAGTATCAGCTGAAATAGATCGACTATAGAGTTATGGGCACGAATCACTGCGAATATAATATAAATTTACTCTGATAATATGTGAGCACAATAGATAGAGTCTACAAATATAAAGGTAAGAACATCAAATAAACGAACACAAAATGCAGTCCTATAGAATAAGTGATGACTCAATCCTGAGCTATATGTATATAAAGATGGACGCTCAGTAATACTAGATAGAGATTCTCTGAATATCTAAGTGAGTATCGCCCATACCGTGGTTAATATGACTGTGCTAACTCTCGCCATATAGCTGCACACCTCTCGAATGAAGTAACGATCCTTTCCTATAATCGACTGCGTTTGGTTATAGATACAGATATAGAAACTCACTAAAGATTATCAATATATATCGCTACAACGTATGTAGAGTCAGTGCAAAGGGTCTCCACCGGTCTCATGATAAACGGATTCATTCATAACGAGTGGCACATCGGCGGTAAGCAGCTCACGGCGGCTACACTGCCCGCCGAGCACATAAGAACTTCAAATATACTCCATCCATGAATACCTAAACATATAGTGAGGTGTATAAGTGATGATTCTGTCACCCAACAGCAGTAGTCTCTGTGAGCAGGTACAATTCTGCATTCTCGTGGTATATCTCACGCTGAGACACATAATATACTCAATCTTACGCGGTATAGAGTGACTCGTCGTTCCGCGGCGCGCTCTACTACGCTTCGGCTCCGCACAAATCCTACCTTTAGTATCGAGCTCAATAAACAAGTGAGTGCTCATCGTGAGCGATAAACGTACACCACCACAATGCGGATGAGCTCGGATATCACTACGTATTTCAGGATCGAGGCTCCAACACATTAGCACTCACTCTCTGACAACTCTCGCAATAGATGAGTACCTTTACCAATGAATAATATGTATACCCGGTGCAGCACAGTCACTTACTCAAGCTAATGTAAGCTGATAAACCTGCGTCCAAACTACGCAAGATCCATCCTAACCAAGTTCCTGCTCACAACAGCTAACTGCTCCCAGACACACACTCGCTTATGTCTCAGCAAACTCACGGCCTCTCAAGAGCACAAAATATCGAATCAAGTCATTCACTGTATATAATATTTAATAATTGTTGTTATTTTTTTATTTTTTAATTTTTCTGTTTCTGATACCTCATATTCCTGAACACTATAAATTTAATGCCTCTCTTTAATTCATAATAATGTGACTATAAGATGACACACAAATTTCCACTCGTAATAATTGTTATTTATCGTACTCTTACCATGACGTACGTGTCGACCAAGCCTTTTGTTCCAATAAGGGGTATAATTTCTGAAGATTGAATCAGTTATTTTATTACTATAATATATATTTATTATTTTATTTTAATTATTAATTTTTATTGTAAATTTATTATTTAAGTATATTTTCAAAATTCTCTCTTATATGATAGAATGAGTTAATAAATTTTGCATACAGAGATTCCATAGATAGAAGCAATTTTATTCTATTTTCCCTCTAAGGTTAAGTCTTAAGTATATGATAGTTATTATTGAAGTAATATGGTATTGTGGCTCTTCCTAGAGTACTATAGTCAGCCAATATTAAAATTAAGATAGATGATAATATTAATATATAAGATTATATACTTAATAATATATATAAAGATATAATATATATGTATATAATTATTAATAATTATTATAGGATATAATATTAATAATATTATAAATATATATGAATGTAAAGTATTATAGTAATAGAAAATATATATAATATAAGATTATTAATCACTATATTAATCAACTCACTAGAAAGAGTCTATTTTAATTCGCTATAGATATCCTGATATATATGTCAGTAATTGTAATATGTCCACAGCTTACTTACTTCACTATTATCTAGGCTACCTGAACACTACCATCAAATCCAGTAAGAACACATCCAGAAAGCCCATTTTAAAATCGGTATATATAACTAGCCAAATTAGGGAAATATAGATTAGCTAATAACTAATATTAGACCTGCCTCTTTCAAGTAAATATAAACACCCCCAAAGTATAGTTAAGTAAACTTAGCACCCACCAACAATTACCAAGAAAAGACACTTTAGAAAGTAAATAATTTCTATGAACATACCATATAAATATATGTCCAGATAAGGCAGACAGTGTGTTAAAAATAATAAAAGATGGTGTGAAAGAACACATTCAAAATGTATAATACTAAGAAACAAATTTAATATATAGGGAAACTGTTACAATGCAGTAGCATTTTCATCCTTTGCTTGTTTGAGGCCAAAGTGGTGTGTGATGGCTGAAGAAAATGGAACCCATAAAGTCTGTGTTTGCACATTCCCCCAGAATCCTGAACTATTGATATCTGCAATTGGTGAAAAGGATTTAACCCAACATTCTTATTGATAGTTTATGACAAAAAATAAAAAAATATCTGAAATGTGTATTGCAGTGATATAAAGTGTTCATTCAGGTACAGCATGTGTCAAAGATTTAATAATTTCTTTAGATGTATTAATTATCTAATGTGACAATTGATGTAAAATATTGTGAATGGGTAAGCACAGACAGAATGATTATAGAAACATGTGAAACCTGTTGAGTTCATCTACTGCTTGTCAAATAACATCATTAATCTGACTCACTATCATTTCATAGCAAAGACTCAAAAGTGTATATCTGCATAGCTTGAAAGAATACATATAGTTCTTGATGAGGCTATTGTAATTATTGATTTTGTTGAGAAATAATTCATAATTTGTTGTTCAAGATGCTGCCCAAATGTTTTATTGGACAAATATGTTAATTTTTAAGCAATAAAAAAAAAAATTTATTACTTTTCAGATGGTTAAGGCACAATATAAAAACATTCAATTTTATTAACATGAAAATAATTCTGAATCAAAGCAGAATGGAATTTCTTTGCTCTAGCCATGGAAAAAGCGAGAGTGATGGTATAGGGGAGAGGGGGTACAATTAAAAGAGCAGTTGCAAAAGGCTTGCAAAAAACAGGAAGGCCACATTTCAACTCCTCATTTTATGACTTCTGTAAATAATTTTAAGAATATTGAATGCCTTTTTGTTTCAAAAAATGAAATTGAAGTGAATAAGAACACCTTGTAAACTAGATTTCAAAAATCTTCCAATTAAAGGTACTACAGGTTTTCACAGACTTGTTCCTAGTAAAAAAAAAAATTATTTTACTACCAGACATCTAATGATGAATCACCAATTTAATTTGTATCAGATTCCACTTTACTCATCTTAAAGTGGAATCTGATACAAATTAGTCAAACTGAAATTGAATATATTCTAGGACAATATGTTGCAAGCATGTATGATAAAGTACTCTGGATGGGGATTATAGATGAGGTATCTCACGGATTTGATTACAAAATTAATTTCTAATAACAGTCCATTAACCATCCCTTCAAATACACAATTCCTGACCAGAAAGATGAATGTTGGATACCAAAAAATGACATTGTGTATGATGTAAAGTCCAAGCATTATTCCAGGTATTAAGATAAAATACTCATTCTAGTATAAGGATGTAAAAAAAAATAATTTTTAAGTGAAAATGAAGCTTAAAAGTGGCTAAATATATTTTTACTTACTACCACACTCATGTTATTTAATGTTTTATATTAAGGAAATTAATGTTAATTATTTTTAAAGTAAGTTACACATTAGGTCTAATTTTGAGTGAATAAATTTTTATGTTCATGAACTAGTCAAAGTAAAAAAAATAAGCATTAAATACTAAAATTCACAAGCGTTCCCTATCATATATTTGTGTACAAATGATACAGGAACATTTTTAACATTAATAAAATAATTTGTATCAAATTGGCCTGAAGGTGGTGTGGTAAACAGTCCACAATTTTTTTTTTTTTAAGCTTTTAAAGTAATGTTTGGTAAAAATTGCTTAGAGTAACTTTTATCATGCCTTTTACACCAAAAGCATTTTATTTTACAACTATCACTAATACAATTTTTGAACCCCCAAATTTTTTGGGCAATAACTCTCCTCCCAAAAAATAATTTAAATTTATAATCCTATTTCCTTTGTTATTAGGTAAAAGACACTAGATATACAAAGTTTGAGTAAAATCTAAGACTTCTTTGGTGTCAATGCTGCACTGTATGATTTGTCCTAGAATGTAATATAGATATTTAACTACAAAAAGATTAGATATGTGATCAAAGTCAGGCCTAATAAATGTATTATAGACTTAATACATATAATAATGCTGTATATATTAATTAATGAGACACTGATATGTAAGATTTGAGTAGGGGATTGTAGAGGAAGTTGTTCATATAGCGTCGGGCGGGGTGACGCGGACCACTTTAGGTATAACTTGGTCTCCCGACTCTCCCCTAATGCACTTTTTGGAAATTTTTTTTTGTAAATCCAACCGTTTTTAGACACATAAACACACAATAATAATATCAGTTAATAATAAAAGTTTTATTAAAGTTTGAATAACGCCGAGTCAGCCTGACCGTGGAGGGGTGAAGCGGACCACCATTGAGGGGTGACTCGGACCATCTGTTTAAATTCGGTCTTTTACGTATAATTTCAATTTTATATTTTAATTTTACTTATAATAATTATTTATCATATTAAAATTCGTAATAAGTAATAAAAATGTCAATAATGATAAATAAAATACGAATACAAATAAGGTGGTCCGATTCACCCCTCTCCGCCCAAAAATTTTGACACTTTTTTGAACTCGTTTTTTTTTAAATTTCATTTTTTAAAAAAATTTTCACTTAATATAAGTAACTTTTTATTACATTTAAATTAATTATACGTAATAAAAATGTCAATAATAATACGTAAAATACGAAAACCAATGGTGGTCCGAGCCACCCCTCCATCAATTTTTACGGCGGGGTGAATCGGACCAAGTTAGGCCCCGTTTTTTTGCCACTAATACAGCTTGGATCAAAAATTTACTTTGCCAGTTTAAAGCTAACATACTCGAGTGTATCCACTGAAAAAATAATTAAAATCGATCCACAATTTTCATTTTATAAGTTAAAAAACACATTTTCAAAAGTGAAGTTTCTATTGAAGGAAATTTTGTACCTAATTTCTAACATTTTTAAAAATATAAAAACCTTTCTAAATTAAATATGATCTAAATAAAACTTGTAGTACTACCGCGTGGCTATAAAATGAGCGAAATTTTTTTTTTTTTTTTTTATTTTTTATTTTATTTAGAGTGGACCGAATCACCCCTCCTAAAAAGGCAGGCCTGGTCACCCCGCCCGACGCTATTTCAAATTACAGTCGAAGGTGGCAGTAGATTATAGTAGGCTATTACACATGTCTTATCATAAAATGAAATAGATTAAGGAAAATATATGTACCAATTTTCTTTTTTTTTTAAATACAGAAATGGTAAAAAAAATTAATTTAATAGTTATTCACAGCAGTCTAAGTAACACTAACCTTATCATTAGTAAATTCATACCAAACACAAATATTTAAATGTTATCTAGTTTAACAGCCATATAGCAAAAATTCAGATACTACATAATAGAACCCAGTAAGCTATAATTTCATTCATATCAAAACAGATAGGAAATATATTCCAATTTATGACATTAATAAAAGTCTGCAGCCAAAAATTTAAATATGCTTTCAATATTAAAAAATTATTTTAGTATGCCAAATAAAAGCCACTATTATTTTAGAACGCATGAATATCAATGTTTTATCAATATTGAAACCAATATAGTCTTATCGATATGTACCAAAAATTTAAAACACTACTACATACAGATCAAAAGTAAGGGGGCATAACATTTGTATCTTAAAATGCATGGGACAAGTATTTTTGTACAAGGGGGCTCCATCCCCTCAAATCACCAAAACAGAAGTGATAAGTTTACTCCTTTAGTGCATATTAATATTAATTTTAATATTTATTGAGACATCAAAACTGAAATTAATCGTAAATACATATATATAGTTACATGATACCCCGCTATGCCTTATCAGATATATATCATCCATACTATATTGATTAATATTAATAGCAGGGATAGTATAATAGGCACTGCCCTATATATATAATATTATACGTGCCAATACGTTTTTAGAGAAAAACTGTTGTTAATACTTTGAAAAACAAAGTTATTATAAAAATCTTTACAATATGTTCTTTCTTAGACAGAAATAAGTTGTACATATATTTATTTTGTTTAATATATCATAAATAATAAATTTTAAGATGATACTTATTAATAAGAGTGAACAAAATATTTGTTGTTCTAATGAAAAGGAGAGAAAGTTCTAAGAGGATAAATCAAAGAAAAATATTCGGAGAAGATTCTTCGATTTTCCGTACTAAATGTTAGAGTAGGAAGATTTATTATTAATTAATTTCTTCATACATTCATATAATCAGTGACGCCACACACGGCTCTTGAGAAAAGTATACAAGTCAGGCCAATCTTCCTTTCTAGACCAGATGACTATGGCCATAATTAATACAATTTTAAATTGGTGGTCTTTCTTGCTACTGATTTTAATTTTTATGTACAAATATTTTACATATATTAATTGCATTTATCCATTATCTTTTATGGATTGTTGTATGCTAAAGACAAGATGTAATGCAAACTGATAGGATTTATTAATAAGAATGTAAGCTTTATGGAAAAGGTAAATAAAGATAATTTTTAAGTAATAAATCAGTATTTATTGTTTTCAAAATAATATAATAATAATTTAAGTGGTGGAACAGAGAATGCTTTTAAGAAATTATTTGTTCATTTACTTATTACTATACTTAAATGAAGGTCAGTTGATACATTAATCTCTCTTCTCTCTCTTCTCTCCTTTCTCTCTCTCTCTCTTCTCTCTCTCTCTCTCTTTCTCTCTCTTCTCATGATCTCTCTCTCTTTCTCTCTCTTTTCTCTTCTCTTCCTCTCTCCTCTCTCTCTCTTCTCTCTCTTCATCTCTTCTTCTCTCTCTCTCTCATCTGCTCTCTCTCTCTCTTACTCGTTCTCTGTCTTCCACTCTCTCTCTCTCATTCTCTTCTCTCTTCTCTCTCTCTTCATACTCTCTCTCTCTTTCTCTCTCTCTCTTCTCTTCTCTCTCTTCTCTCTGCTGTCTCTCTCTCCTGTCTCTCTCTCTCTCTCTCTCTCTCTCTCCTCTCTCTCTCTCTCTCTCTCTCTCTCTCTCGATCTCTCTCTCTCTCGTTCTCTATCTTCTCTCTTACTCTCTTTCTCTCCTCTCCTCTACTCTCTCTCTCTCTCTCTGCCTTTTACTCTCTCTCTCTCTCTCTCTCTCTCTTCTCTCATCTCTCTCTCTCTCATCTCTCTCTCTCTTCCTCTCTTCTCCTCTCTCTCTCTCTCTCGTCTCTCTCTCTCTCCTCTCTCTCTCTCTCTTTCTCTCGTCTCCTCTCACCAAAATCGCAACTGACCCAATGAATTTGTAAACCGAATACATTCAGAATTGAATAACCTATGGTATGTATGATTAACAACTCACAATAATACCTGGTTTTATGAAAACAATTGCTCATTTTCTTAATGATTCAATTATTATTTTACTTAGAAATTATTATGGAATTTTTTTTGAAATTCTATAATCTCTATGTTTATACAATATTTAACATCACACGGCAACTTTGCTTCCCGGTTAGCTTTTCCATGGACCGCCGCACGCCTTTGGAATATATATGAATATATATATATATATAGATATATATAGTATATATAATATATACTATATAAATATATTTATAGAATATAAAATAATATATATAATAGATTAATAATTATAATATAAATATATATATACTATTAAATATATATATAAATAAGATAATAGATATATATATTATATATATATATATTATATATATATATATATATATATCCTAACCCGCAAAATACCCCTTAATATCAATTTACCGTTTGGAAATCGGAACTATAGAGCCTTATGGACTCAATGAACCTAGCAGCTAGATATAAAATCGTGCAGTGTTTGAACCATCAGACCAACCTGTAAATTAGAAGCTAAAAGAAAGTAACTGACAATGCTCTCCTTATGGCGAATAATTGCACCCATCTAGTAGACGTGCCGCGGCTACTTCCCGCTTCAGCTTCACTCGGGACTGGGACGAACAGTGGGCACCGCACGGGTTGAAATACTTAAAGAACGGGGATTCGAAGATAGTACAGGACTGAACATATTGCATAATCCTTATTTTTAGACGCTGAAGTCGCTAATTATTTGATATAGATAAAAAAGCCACCCCTATAAAGCATTCCCGACGCTTTGCAGTGTATGATGAAATCGAACCTATGGAAACATACTAGGCAGATAAGCGTGCGTAAGTGTAGAGAGATTTGAACCATGCAGATCACGATG
This sequence comes from Trachelipus rathkii, assembly GCA_015478945.1. Taxonomy (NCBI): domain Eukaryota; kingdom Metazoa; phylum Arthropoda; class Malacostraca; order Isopoda; family Trachelipodidae; genus Trachelipus; species Trachelipus rathkii. The sequence goes on along the minus strand of JABUQX010094561.1, from coordinate 23,290 downwards.
TAGCCTAAAAGAAGAGCGAGCTCGCGACAATACTTATCTAGACTCACGAGATTCAAATTGTCAGGAGATATGGGGATAGAGGTAAAGAGTGATGGAAGAAACGGATAATTGAAGATTTATTCTGGATTTCGGGTACATCTTGACCCCCCCTTACGCCGTGATTATTCAATGCAGAAGAGCTATGTTTCAGCCACGTGTGTGCCCGAGACGAGAAGATACGACCGAGTGGTATACGGCCCTGTGAACTAAGATACCTAGAAATATAAGAATACGGGGGGAGAAGGCGAGAGACGGACGTAGAGACAGAGGAGAATGAGATATGGTGAAGAGTATAGACTATTAAGGAGTAGGAAAGAGGAGAGAGGAGAGGAGATAGGAAGGAAGATATAGGGGAGAAGCAGAGGAAGAGAGAGAGAGAGAGAGAGTGAAGAGAGAGATGATGAAGAGATGAGGAAGAGAAGAGAGAGAGAGAGAGAGAAGACGAACGAGAGATGATGAGAGAACGAGGAGAGGAGATGATAGAGAGGAGAGAGAGGAGAGTGAGATGAGAGTGAATAGGAGGAGAGAGTGAGACGTGAGAGAGTTGAGGTGAAGAGAGGGAAGAGTGAGAGTAGAGAGAGAGGAAGAGAGAGAGAAGAGAGAGAGGTAGGAGATAAGGGAGGATAAGGACGGAAAGTGATGTGAGAGGAACGATGGAAAGTAGATTCTCACCATTAAGGAAGGAGAAGTGATTTTGAGATTCGACGATGAGATGAAGAGATATGAGGATAGAGTATGAGAGATTCTTCTTGTAGTGAAAATGTTAAGTGAGCGAGAGGCATGCAAACTTAGTAGAGAAGATAGAGACGAGAGAAATTAGAAGAAGAGATACGAGAGATTGATGAGACGAGAGAGACGAGATAGAGAGAGCAGAGAGGATGAGAGAAAAGACGAGATGACCGTATTTTTGATGGATGAATGATGACAGAGATACAAGAGGGAGATGGAGATTAAGAAACACTGAAGAAGACGAGTGGACGAGCGAGATGAGTGACGCAGAATGAGTTATGTTTAAGGAAGAGACTGATCGAAGGATAGAGGTCGATGAAAGAGAGGAGAGGTGGTTCGAGTGAAATGTTCATACAGAGCAGAGATGGAAGAGGAGTGTTAGTGAATGAGAAAATTGAGCTTTGAAGGAGGAGGATTGATGTTGATTGATATGTACACGAGATGAACGAGAAGAGAGAGATGATAGGAATTAGAGAGAGAGAGAGAGAGGACTTAGAGTGAATGAGAATTGTGAATAGAGAGATGAAGAGATTTGGTAGTTTTATTTTACCAAACATTAGACGATACAGAGAGAGAGAGAGAGAGATTGAGGAAATTATTGTATAGATGATAATGAAAATAAAAGAGAGAGAGAGATGAGAAGAGATAGATAGAATAGATGAGAGATATGAAGAATCTAGAGCTGTATAATAATGAGTATAGAATAAAGGGGGTGTGCAGAGAGATAAGAGAACGATTGAGTGAATAAACAGTCAAGAAAAATAAGAAGATAAAGTTATTGGAGTTCTAGAGGTAGAAAATGTAAATATGAAATCACATTAATTAATACTAGATATATATATAGATTATATCCACTGTCCATAATAGAAAATATTTATATAATTTTAATTAAATCTGAAATTAAATAAATTATAATATATATATATCATTATTATATATATAATTTAAATTTTCCTAATGGTATTGATATGTTTAGAGATTAAAATCACATGGATAATGAATGAAGTGTGGTAGGGAGATTATGATAATGGAAATTAAGATTATTTTTGGTAAAGTGTTTCATAGATCTAGTGAAATACAAACATTGAAAGAAGTGATCGTAAACAACAAAAACTACATTTTATGATTTATTATATTCTTTAATAGGTATTTCTAATAAAAAGTAGAAAAAATATTGTATGTGTTTTTGAATGCCTGAACTTCATGGATAGAATAACCCAGATGGGAGGAAAAGAGAAATACTATGAGTGAAAATTACATCGTCCATGTTGGACTTTTATATATTGAGGCATGGGAAATAATATTAAGGATATTAAGGACAAACCAAGGTTTAAGATATGTGTTTACGAATATATTATAAAATTGCATCGAATGTGAGGGAAGATAAAGAAGAATGTGAGAGTAAGAAATTTAAAATAATAATGATGATTTACATTGCATCATAAGTATGAGCAGATCATAAAAGTTGAGCATTTAGTTTATGTATAATCCTACTAAAAACTACGGTTGTATATGTAAGTTATTCTCTTATTGGAAACTCAGTACTTCTCAAATATAGAATATAAGGTTTGATATAGTCAATGGTGATTTAGAGATATATATTGGTATATAAGGAGGAAATTTCTGATATATGGTTCTAGGTAATTGGACTTAACTACTATCGTATCATCTTCAAGTAGTTAGTCTCTTCGCTGTCAGTAGTAAAAAAAAATTTTAAAAAAAGGTATAGTGAATATAATAATACGTTATTAGAGTTAAATAAATTGGATAATGACTGTAATTATAAGTTAGTTATTTTGTTAAGTAGAGTTATAATGTACGGCATACCGGCGAAGTAATATAATGGTTCTGCAAAGTACTTTTGAATTTTGGAATATTTCAAAACGATTTATAAAGGTTAAATAGTTTATTGGCTGAGGTTTATATACATAAATAGCTGCTTATAGTTACATCCTTAGTCTTAGAGTAAGGGACCCTTTAGTGATAAGCATATGGGATTGTGTAGGAAATAAATTTAGGTGGTCTTATTAATTTAAAAGATTCTCAATTGAGTGAAAACTCTAAAAGATAAGTAGCTATAGTTTTAAAGTATATTGTATATCATGCGACTTAAGCTGTACTCACAAACAGTTGAAAGATGAAAGTGGTGAATAATATTTGTATCCATATAATACCAATTAATTATATTGTAAGGAATTATATTGAATTATTCCTATTAGGTAGATAAACAATGAACAGATCACATTCTAAGCTTATAGAAAAGTGGATGAAACTAGATAAGATAAGGATGTTTATAAAGAGGTAATTGATAGCAATATATATAAAGTGAGCTAGAGAATATTACATAATATCACTCATAGGTAAAGGGATAAGTGACATAAAAATTGGAAGGCTTTAATTAGAATATTGTGAGAGATACATTAATAGATGGATATGTATAAGAATGTAATATTGGAGACTGGAAAGTTTTATTATAAAAGGTATCATATACTATTACTGTGAATTGTAAAAAGATATGTAGTAGTAAAGTGCTCACTAGCAAGATACATTGGATATAGGTCAGATAAATCTGTAGTGTTAAAAACATCGGATATATGGTTCTCTCTTTAGAAGAGGTTATAAATAGGAATATTATATATTAAATACATTATTTAAGATGTGAATTAGTAGAAATAACCATGAGAATGATAGAAGAAAAGATATTGAAGAATGAATGAATTATCACGCAATGATAATTGAATTGTAATGATTATAAGGAAGGTTAGAGAATAGGACAGTAATAATTTAGTGTAGATTAAATAGATAAGAAGATCATAATGATAAAGAAATAAATAAGTAATAAAATATATTAATAATTTCGGAAAATTTATTTGTATTGATGTAGAAATCATTTAGTCGTAATTCTCGCTATTAAATTCACGCAACAGACAGACATTCAAATCATCAATCCATCCTTCAAAGTATTTACACCTATAATATCTAAACTTCTTATTACATCCCCTCTAAAACTAAATAACACCAAATTATATCGTCTCGGATAAATAACTCTTTACAAACATCTCTCAAATTAATACATACTATTAATACTTATATCACCCAACAATTTACTCAAATCATCATAAGTATACAACCAATGGAGTATTAAAATAAATTAATGATACATACTGTAAACCTTATTCCAACCTCTAATTCAGTAATTAAAAAACAAACTACATTGAGCTGGTCCTCACAACACTCAAACTAATACTACTAAAGTAATATACTAAATAATTTCCTGATATAAATATGGAACCAAGAGCAGTTACTGGTTAATTACTTTACATTAATCCATCTTTTAGTCTGTAATCAAGAGAATATAACTACTATAAGATTTATCATAATAACATATCTTATGACTGATTATATAACAACGTTAACGAAGTTGCATAAAAAACTACTTTCTATCAGCTACTTGGCTTGGAAGATAACGAAAATTCTACCAATTCTATGAGAACATTTGACATAGATAGGAACCCTAATTTCTACGTAACCCAGGAACTCGTACGTACCTTTCATCACCCAATAGTCATATAATTCATACCTTATATCATTCGTATATAAGACTCCTCCTTTCTCTGGGCAAGCTATCTACTATGTGTGTGTAAAAAACGTCTTATTAAAGGAATTCATTTCCTCGCTCATAACCTATTTCTTTTCCCTCAAATATTAGTCTTACTTTCCTCTCTTTATAATTCAAAACATATTATCATATAACACATTTATTCACGCAGCGGATTTACTCATCTAAATACTAATAGAACGTAAATATCCTATAACATTACATACGCCTTATTAAGCATACGCCCACGCTCCGTACGCGGTAGTGTTATATGGCACCCGCACACTATATTACACAATTTCCTCGCTTAGACCTCTCTACGGTGACATACTTCCTCACAATGTATGCACGAAACTCCGCATTATGGCTGATGTGTGCACAGTCTCGAGATAGAGATTCCTAATGCGGCGTCATCAGGATTTCAGAATACAACATGGGGGTTTCGGTCATTCAAGACAAAAATCTCCCGTCTCTGCTACGCATTTCATTTGAGCCAACACACAACGATGTTTAACGAGCCAGCGCGAATATTCTGGAGGTCCTTTTGTACTTCGATTGCAACTGACCTACTAGACCCTTTATGTTGTGTTGAGTCAACCATTTGACACTTCCTCGATACTACCAATCTGACTCTATCTCTCAGATCTCTCACTCTCACCTCCCTTGTGAAGACCTACTGCTGACCCAACCCTCATTGTTGGAGGTTGCACTGACGTTCCTCGGTGTAAGATGACTTAGGATCTCGCACCTCATAACTAACGGGGAAGTCCTCCCTAGGGGTTAATTAAATTATAGTAAATGTAACACACATAAAAATAAAGTTCTAAATTACTATTTAATATATATTATAAATGATTAAAACCCTTCTTTTGTATTTTAAGATACTCATTATTATTTTAATATGTATATTATTAAGTTTGTAGTCTCAATTGCATCCTATTATTTATGAGCTTAGCATTTCAACTCTTTATTTAATGTGACGCTTATATATATTACTGTATATAGAATTTAGTTTAAATATTTTAAAATCCCTCTTTACTTTGTGAAATAATTTGTATAGGCACCCTCATAATTTATATTATTATTTATTATCATATAGTAGTATTATTGTAGTAGTCACCAAAGTCAATCCTGCGATCGGCAAATAATCGTGCATTATTTTTTTTTATTAAGTATCTTAGCTTCGGCATCTAGTCTCGGCAAAATTTCGGGCCGATTATGCTCTCGCGATTAATTAACTCTTTGGTTAACTGAGAAATATTAGATATTTTTTTTTTACAAGATATACTCAATCTCATAATATTTTTAAATAAATAATAATAATAATCAATATAAAATAATAATATAAATATATATATAATAAATATATATATATACATATTAGTAATAATTATACTATATTATATTATACGATCCTATATTATATGATAAATATTGTATTAATAATATAAGTAATATATATATAATAATATCTATTTATTAAATATAAGTCACAGACATTAATAGTATAATACATACCTTTAATAATCGAGTAACGATACTTAATGTATACAGATATTTATTTTAAGCCTTTATTGCTAATTATATTGATATTTATATTACCATAATTTTATCTTCTCAGAATAACTATAGCCCCAGTTGTCACACAGGATTATATTATAGTTTGTAAGTTCATATTGTAAACGTGTATTATTAGATTTTTACTCAACGATAGGATACATATTGATTTGAGATTAAATTTATTTATTGATATAGTATAGTACGGATATAGTAGTAAGTTAAAGATAATATATATCACCGTTGTATAGTATATATAGAGGTGGTCCATGTAGTAATAGGATCTATCATGATAATATATTTAGTAATAATTTTTAATAATATTATGCAATAGATATATATATAGAAGCGTGAAGATGATAAGATGAAATACTCCTACTATATATATATATACCATTCTTGCTTTGGTTAAGATATCAGCACATTTCCGTGGACCTAATGGTTCGCACGTATGTACTGTTATTGCGTTCAATATGCGACACTCACTCCTCCAACAATAAGTAGTTATTACACATACTGGGTAGTATCCACACCCCTTCCTTCCGCGACTTACGAGCAATGCACTCTATCAGATACGATTCTCACGCTATCCGCTTATAGTCCGTACGTTGTGATGAGAGATAAAAAATGTGCCCACATCCGTCTCGATCCTGCGATTTACGTAGTGGTATGAGAGCAAGAGGGGAACTCGGGTGAGAGTGGTGAGCATGATGAAGGGAGTGTGGCTGCCGATAGTAGACTACCGAAGGATACCAGAGAATTCGTTATAGTAGGCCAGAGCAATGTCTAATACGATGTAGCGTAAGAGTAATGGTCGTAGATGCGCTAAATGCGCCTTTCTATCTTTCGTGGAGCGAACACTAAATAATTGGTAATGACATCGATTTTCTCCTGTATATGAAATGGTCGTAGAGAAAATAAATGTTGAGGAGATGAGGAGAGAGGGTGATGGATGTATTTATAAAGGGCCAATTTGATTTTTCTCGCTGTGACTGAAACAAGATGGAAGGAAACGGGGTGGTGTGGTGTGGTGTGGTGGAAATGTGTTTGGCGTGTTGCGGTCGGAAAGGAAAGATGTGAAGGGTGAGATTTTAGATAGTTATTTGCAATTTACTGCGAGCTGATAGTTGTCGGGTAGAGAGCTATGGTAGATTTTGTTGCCGTGTGGATACGTGAGTACTAGAAGAACTAAAGGTAAATTTAGAGTTGTGAAAAGGTCAATCTTGTGGGTGTTAGACGACATGATGATCTCCTTGATGGTTAAAAGTAATAGTTGAAAAGTGTAGAGTACGATTTTCTCGCAATAATCTGAAGATTATGTTTTTGGCTTTACACAGGAGTCGTGTAGGATGGTGAGGGAATAGGAGATATACGTTATCAGTGATTTTTGCCAGTGCCAATATCGTGCTCATTCGAGATGCAAGTCATTGTATGTTTATTTTCTAACATAGTATTGTTCACTCACCAATTCCGGGCAGAGCGTTATTCAAGGAAGAGGGGTGTAAGTCTCGTTCAAAAGTTTCACCTTCCTAGAGGGCACATCACCAGGCCTCTATGAGGCACAGGAACGCAGGCTTCTAAAGTGAGAGATTAAATTCAGGTAGGAGATACAGAAGATGGAAGAGATTCCACAAAACAGCAGAGGTAGTGGGAAAGAAGAAAGCACCACAGCCAAACTAGCCTGGATGTTGATCAAAGTCACTACACTAAACTCCACCTTCGTGTGACCATGATTTACAGCACCTTACTTTGCTAGGTAGGCGTACGTAGAAGGTGGTTATTGGGTTATCGCGAAGTGATATTCTCCAGCTCTCGATCCTATCCCTGCCGCGCCTTAGACACAGTTTGATGAGGTCAGTGTAGGCTAGCTGAGACCGTGTTTGTGGAACTATGTCCTAACTTGATCGTTTCCGATCCACGATGAGTCACACCTACACGACGGACGCACACGACACACCACCACCTTAGCCTACACCTAGCTACACCAGCTCCACATAGCTCTAGTACCTATAGAAAGAGAATAGATGGTGAGGGAAGTACCAACATCGCGCCGCAAGATAAGAGGGGTCAAAGTGAACCTCGGAAATAGTTACAGAAACAGTTTTTAGAAGCCTTTTTGGCCAGCATATGACCTCGCACACGCCCCCTGTCAAAAGCTAGCCTGGCATGATAACCAGAGACCCATACCCACCCCCCCTCACGCCAGATATGAGAGCAAGTACTCCTACAGGGGTGAGATGAGACCCCTCTGTGACGAAATCATTAGTTCGAGAAGCAAGTGACAAGAGTAAAAGGAAACTAGTCGGCGCCAGTGAGCATACCTTAACAGCAAGAACCTGACCCAATGTCTTCAGGAGCGCAGCTTCTGAGTGATCAAGCCGTACTAGTGACTGATACAGAGGGTGAGGTCGTTCCATGACAGATTTTGAGTGACCATGTTCAAGGGACCACAACAGCGATCGATGAGCCTAAACTTACGTGTCAAGCCTGAACAGGAGGACGACAGTAACCGTCGAAGAGAGGACAGGATAATTTTTAGTGAAACGAGATGGCCGGAGGTATTTCTGACCAGTAAGAAGTGAGGATCTGTAAAAGTATGGCGTGCTTTTAGATCTTAGAATACTCCTTTGTTCACTCATAGTTAATCTACTCCTCTAATCCACATAGCGAGGAATTTAAAACTAGCGAACAGATATAAGCGAGAAGGCAACTTTCCAAAGAGCTAAACCGTATAGCCTCACAAGTAGCCGAGATGAGACATAGCATCACTATGTGAGTGACCTTATAAGTAATGGAATTCAGCGGGTCGAGATAGCTTCAAATCGGCAATACTCGAGTGGTAGAGTTAGCAACGTGCATAGGTGAGCATCATTAATGAAAATAGGATAATAGTAGGAAGATACGCACATGAATTCCTTGAGGGATCCACACCACTCAGTGTGTGATAGAAAATGAACGACGTAGAGCTGCATCCCATCATACAACAGCCTCTGAACTAGCTTTAGTAACGCGATGTTAGAAAAGAACAGTTCAGATTTGCATAAGTCAGACGCAATATCGAGACGTAGGCAGAATATCACCAACACAAGCGCTAGCAACGGCGGATGAGGAGTTTGGGGAAGCTTGGAGAGCCCGCCACTCCACGCGTGCCTTACTCTCACGGCCCAACTGTCAAACTCGCTTTGGATACTGTTCCTCAAGCGCCAGACCTCTCTAGACCAAAGTCTCCTCGTAGGTTCCCCTGAACCTTGTGTATGGCGAAAAAAACTAGAATCGGTTAGATAGGCAATCATACTATTATTCGAAAGAGAGTCTTCGTGGTGCACACGATTCAAGCTGTACTTGTTGCTGGTTCGGAGTGCATCTCTTATCCAAGGCATTAGATATCTATGAAGTGAGTTGAGAATGTGTTTCCAAGATCTGAATTCGAGGAAGATACAAGTGAGAGTCTGACAGGCTGCAGACTTTGTAGTAGTTAGAAGATCAGTTGGCTCTCCTTTGTTTGGCGGTGAATAGGTTGTACGCATGTGATAGCTCATTCCAACACTGAGGCTAGGTGGATAAAGTGTAGTATTAGAGACAAGAGAATATAGCTGAGCAGGGCCGAAGGATTTAGCCTTTCAGTTGGAGAAACTTAGCAACACCTCTCATTGATGTCTCATGGATCGAATAAGATGAGAAAGGTTCAACTTTACAGAAGTTGCTAGAGATGAAAGATTTTCAGTAGTGAGAACCCAAGAGGTTTGGCGCACTTTCCTTGGTGTATTGAAAGCCTGCTATTGTGCCCGCTCGAGAGGATAGTCCTCTTGCAACGTATTTTCTAGCATTAAATTGATGGACAATTAGCTCTTGCTGCACTTTAGAGTATTGAGGAGGATACCGAGAAGTTTGCTTCCTGACACAGCAGATAGGCCTACTGCTCTACCTCACGCCTGCGATATGGCCAGAGAAATAAGGTGAACGATGTGCAGAACATGATTTATGTGGAAGGATAAGAAAGATTTAGTTGTGAATAGACGAGACATGAGATGATGAAAGAAAAATTATAGGGTGCGATAGAATAAACCCGTATTACAAGCTTCCGCTCCATTATCTTTTGAGTAAAATCTTTATACACATTCAGTTATTCTTTTATTTGAGGTTAGCAATTTTGCTCTTCATCTGTCATCTTGGAACCTTACATTTTAAGTTCCCCTAGCTCTAGAAATATTTGTATACTTTAGATGATTATGTAGGAAACAGCTACTTGGACCTAAGAAGATCGTTACGGACCACAAACATTGTCTCCTCATTTATTTAATAAATACTTTTCATTTCTAATTGGATTAATTATTATTAATTAGTGTATTTAAAGGTGTGAGATTATTATTAATGTATTGATTTATTGACTTAGATCTAAATTGAGAGATTGATTGAGTATGTGTATGATTAGTTGAGAACTGAAGAATCAAAAATTGTTTTGATCGGCTACATATAATGTCGGGAGGTTCAACCCCCCCGGTGACCCTTCCTGTCTACAGCCGATATGTGTTAGCCTAAGTTGAGTGATAAGTGTAACCTATATTTATAAAGATTTGCCGAAACTATATAGGAATATATAAAGTAAATATTAATATAGTAGGTAAATAGTTATAATATATGAGTAGTAATATAGGATATAGTGAGTGCCAATGATATGATTAGCTACATATACTATTATGTGATTACTAGGGTAATATATAAAGGGTCGACCCACATAGTGCCTAGAATAAGACTGTTCATATATATAGAGAGAGAGAGAGAGAGAGAGGAAGGAGGGAATGAGAGAGAGAGAGAGAGAGAAATGAGAATATTTTTCTAAGAATAACGTTTTTTGTGTTTCACTCAATCGATCATCTCATCTCGGCATAATTCTAAGTGTCTGTAATCGTCATCGGTCACTCATCGATCTCGGAGCAAACATTGATTCATAATCGGTCATCACTGGGGATAAGTACAATATAACCCTATTATTGTGTGAAATATTTTCAGGATGATATGTATTATTATATATTAATTCTACCCTACACGTGACAAGTATATTATAGAGGGTATTAATATATATAGGTATAGATATATATATATAGATATAATTATATGGCGATATCGGGATATAATTATATTGTATGAGTATATTATTATATATACTATATATATATAATACTTAAATAATTTTTATTATATAGGATTTGACTTTATTATATATATATATCAGTGGCGCTTTCTCCATGAATGCAAATGTGACGTTGAGTGTGGCTCTTAGTTGCTTTTTCTTTATTTTAAAAGAACCAAGACATTCATAATACTCTTTTTTAAAAAAAGAGCATTAAAGAATATAAAAATTTTAAGATGATAATAAGAACAGCATAAGAAAGTTAACTACAAATCTTAAAAATAAAGTTATAAATAAAAAATGAGCGTCTATTATATGCTTTGCTGTATCATATCTATAGGCTGCTTTATACGTATGAACCTAACCTAAGGTACGGCATAGCTAAAATAAAATATAGGTAGTATAGATATAGTAAAACTTATACTGCATGAGATGTATATGTGGACAATGATGTTAAAGATCAGCTCGAGCTATATAGATGCGTACTTCGATGGAATTATGTTGCGTCAATATTATCGGGTATTTTAGTTTTAGTATATTTCTATTTGTGAGAAACTCTGAGTTTTGTTTGCGTTATGGTAGAAATATTATTTAATAATTACTCAATATTATGATGTAATAGGACTATGTGAGGATAATAATATTATTATATATGTATATATAATGTGAAATATATATATAGTGCGTAATACTATATACATAGGGATATATGAGACAGTGTATAATATTTATAATATATAACATTATATATATATTGAGTTATATATATATGTACATAATTAATATTATATAATAATAATTATTAGTTAGATGTAGTAAGATATTATTATATATTTACGTGATGACTTACAGTACAATTATATACAAATGAGACATATAAATTTCACAACGCAAGCAAAAAAACGGATATATACACAACGAGAAATATAAAAACAACAATAAACTACTTGATGCTACTTATTACGACGATACATTAATGGCAAACACCACGAACACAACGAAAGAATATTTTCTACACAACCCAGTTATAGTTAGTCATGTTGAGACATGTAGGACTAGTAGTTTTTTATGACATGACTCAATACGGTAGCACTATCACGATAACATGAATGGAATACTTAGTCAAAGCCTAATACTAAGTATCACTATAAATAATACACTTAATATACTTATATATATATAATAAGATAAAGAATATTGACTTCATTCAGTAGACAACTTTTTCTTCTTTTAACTAATAGTAATATTATCTAGTATATTAGGTAACACATACTATATATCACTAACTATGACATTACTATGTGATATACGTATATACATATATTTTCACATAATGGAACTACGGATACTCGATTATGAAATTTCTGCCTCTGGACAAGGCACGATGACTCGTTTGAACGATGATAGTAGAACATTTTGCCTCAACGATAGCCTCTCGATGACCGATTGCACGATTATTTTGAAGTAAGAAATAGAAGGCAAGCTTGAACAAAAACTCTCTCTTCTCTCTCTATCTCGACTACCTATATGCTATATATTAATATCATAATAAGCTTTTGAAGTTTATCCAGCGAAGATTTTCAAACATTCACTCTAATATAATATATAATTATAATTTAATATAATTATAATATAATATAATATAATATAAATATAACATTATGTTTTATTTCAGAGGGCCAGAGGTCTTTATAAATCCACTAAAGGTCTAATCATAAAAAATAAGAGAGAAAGAGAGCTCCGCAGAAAAGATGTGGCTGGAAAGAAGGTGGCACCATCGAAGAAGCCTGAAGATGACAATTTCAACACAAAATTCATGTGATGGCGCTGCATCCATTTGGTTGCGAGGCCGTCTTGAAGATGATAGAACACGATTGGTCAAGATCTTCTAGTAATTGTGACGACAAGGAAAATACGCGCATGTGAATTGTACATTAGTTAACTATGTTGTATGTGCGGTATATGGGGTGTTATTTATATGTAATAATATATATATATGCAGTTATAAGAGCAATATTTAAAAATTTATAAAAAAATAATATATATATGTATATATATATAAATATAACCAACCCCTAACTTATACATATATATATATATATATATATATATATATATATATATATATATATATATATATTGCCCCTTCCCCCTTTTCCCCACCCTTTTATATATTTATTTGTCCATACGCACACTCGTTCCCCTCCCCCTTTCTCTTTCCCTCCATTTCATCCCC
>JABUQX010094561.1:0-7500 GCA_015478945.1 Trachelipus rathkii | reverse complement strand
TCAACTAAGTTTGAATTTTCAACAAGTGTGTAAAAAAACATGGTAATGATTCGAGATGTTTAAAATTTAAATTCACGTTTCTAAACTATATATTAACATTTTTATATAACTCAGATGTGATGATTTAAAGAACAATACTTCTGAACTTTTGCCCTTATGGAGCTCTAGTATGTATTTTTAGTATTGGAAGATACAAGAGAGGAGAGAGAGATAGGATGAGGAGAGAGATTTAGAGAGAGAGAGAAGAGAGAGATGAGAGAGAGAGAGAGAGGGAGAGGAGAGAGAGCATGGAATTGTTTTCGCAGAAAGTTTATTCCCCTGAGGGCATCCCCTTAAGACATATTACCCAATAGTATAACAGAAAAACAAACAAAACAATTACATGCGTAGTATTAGTTACGGTTTCTATAATAGTATACTATATATATATATATATATATATATATATATATAGTATATATATATATATATATATATATAGGGGAGAAGCGGGGGAGATATAGGCTAGCCGGAGGAGATGGGCGTATATATACATTCTACAACTACATCATCTCAAGACCAGAGTCACCGAGAGCCACAAACAATCCATGAAGCAACCAACAACCAACAACAACAACAGCCGTGGGCGTGTGCTTGTTTTTAAAAATACAGGATAGATGAAAGTTTTTTTAAAAAAAACTCTAAATTTTATTTGCATATCAGTAAATATTCATAATGTGAGTGATATATATATATAATATATTATATATATATATATATATATATATATATATATATATATATATATATATATATATTATATATATATATATATATATATATATATATATATATATATTATATATATATAGTATATTTCACCTCAACCGCAAAAAAAAAAACATCCCCACGGGTGTCAGGTGGAAATGTAGTAAAATCTCTAGAAACTTCTGTTCTTATAATTGTTATTATATAGTTAACCAGCTTCTTTCTTGCACAACCCTCAAGATCTTGGTCGGCCAAAAGGCGTACCTTAGCTGATAGTTTTATAAGGATGGGAAGAGGGATCTGTATTCTAAATCGTTCTACGCTGACTGTATATGTTTTAAGCATGCTATTTAGCTCGACGATTTTCTCTAATTGGCCATCCATTATTGAAACACCTCTAATACACTTCAATGATATATCGAAGTACACAGTTTCACATCCCTCCTTCGCTGCAGCTGAAGCTCGCATTCTATGACCATGTACATCTGATGCACATATAACACGCAATCTGGCGGGATCACGGGGTGTGTAAGGATGTCTATCTGAAAAATCCGATGTGTGACTAACACATGCATACCAAGATTTTAAAATGAACCACCACTTTTGAATATACGTTATAACACCCATAGCTGCTGCCTTTTTAAAATGCGTTATAATGACCAGAGCTGTTAACGCTGCAACCTCCACACCGATACTGATGCCTTCAACAGAAACAGTCTAACCCACCACCTTTAAACTATCAAACGTCATAAACCGTGAATTTCATGAGCCTTACATTTATCATCAAGCTTATTTCTGATATAATATATATATATATATATTATATATATATATATAGTATAAATATATATATATATATATATATTATATATATATAATATATTATATATTATAATATATATATATGAAAAAAAGGTTAATAAAAATACGTTTTTTATTTTTTAAATCATTCAATATGTACTCGGAAACTAAATAATCATTGACATAAATTTTTAGCATCGAAAATATTTACAAAATCATTGACACAGATATCGTTTAAAAAACACTTGATGAAATAAATACAATAAAATCCACATAAAGCAGAGTATGGGGGCTGAACAGCCCTAGCCAAAGTTTTTACATAATTTACATTGTTACATTTTAAAAATGAAACGATGTAATGATTATCCAAAATAAATTTCAAGTTTAAAGAATCAATCAGGTACACATCTCCGTTCTTCTCCTTGTAGATGGAAATCCAGTGTCCCCATGATGTTACATCTCGATGCGAAGTGTTGAACACGAATCCACTATCCTTCTTCAACCTCACAGAATCTACTTCATTAATAGCGAACACCCCTAAAAATCGAGGTTCGTTTTTAAACATAGCTTTTATTTCTTCTTCATTCATCTTTAGTAATTCAAAAGCACATTTCGGGCTCTGTCAATTTCAATAAGCTGAGGGTGCTCCAGATAAACGATGACGGTAATGGATGTTTGTAGACTGCCGCTAAATGAAAGATTGAGTCCTAATGTTCCCTTCCTCAGAATGTTTAAATGACTTGCGTTACAAGCTGAAAGATCTGGGCTGAGATCAAACGCGTATAAATTACTATTCGTCGCGTATTCTTCAAGGTTCATTCCAGTACCACTATCACCGCATGAAACAGTGTTAGTGTTGGCTATTAGATCGTGGAAAGGTCGCGAACATAGAGATTGCACCCCGTTATATATCATTTCATAATCACGTCCGTATGGCTGACCATTTACATGTAAACTGACACCCCTAAGGTTGAAAGGGGCGAATTTATATGGTGATTTTTTATAATGTCCTGAATATGCCTCGTGTTCTACAATTCCAGCTATTACTTTTTGAGGTAGATTTCCGTTAACAATGTTTGGAATGCTATGCTTGATAAACCGTGAGTGAAGTTAAATACTTTGGTTTCTACTCTTCTGATCGGGTACTTGGCTGTTGTTGTTAAAAGCGACTTCTCAATTTCCAAATGCCTTTGGGGAAATAACTTCACCTTTCTAACATAGAGAAAAGCCTCTAGCAGTTTGAAGATAGGTTCTGGACATGCAGTTGTAGCAATAGGATTACTTTTTATTTTAAGTGCGAATTTCGGACTTGAACGGGATAAGCGGATTCTAGCATCTACAGATGGAAGAATAAGTCTTTCCTGAGAGAATATATCACCATTTAAACGACCGTAGAATTCGTAAGTGTTATTTATGACTTTAGCCGCTTTAGCTACATGTGTAGCCTCATCTTTGAAGCTGTAAAAACCACATGATTGAAGATGAGACTGCTTAGCATCATCAGAAAAGTTCAGTAGATGTTCTATGTAGCTTCTATAAGGATAACTAGCTGCTGAAGTGCCAAGCGAAGTTTCATTGAGGTAAACATCAATCTGGCTAAAACAAGTATATAGGAATGTTCGACTCTGCATACACTATGTGGTCGTCACCTGGAGGAAGGTCTGTTACCACAGGGTTTGAATTTTGTGTTTTAAAATATAGAAATGCATTAGATGGATTCTAGATAATTGGTCTGAGGTACCTGGGATATTTGAACTCTAAAGGAACTTTCAGTGCGGGTTAACGAGTATGTGGGAATTAATGCTGATGAAGTTGCTGTCACTCACGCTGATCTGAGTAGGATTCATCGAGAAGAGATCCAATTCGCTCTTGCAGCAGTCTGGACTAGCAGGGTGAAGGAAATGCATCTTGTCGGTGCGGTGCTAGGCTGAATAATGAACAAAGCTTCATATGTGGCCCACTTATATACATGGTAACCTAAAGACGAAGTTAAAGATACCATTTAGTAGTTAAATGGTGAATACATCAATACGTTTTGTAGATTTGAGCCTTTTAGCCTTAGGGTTTTTCCGGGCTGTGATTTTCTTATGGCCTTGCTTCTTCTTCAGAGCTCTCTTCGTCTTAGGCTTTTTCCTATTTGTGGCGGTCCTGCGTCCTTTAACTTTAGCCCTGCCCTGCCCTGTCATTTTACGTCTTATTTTGCGTTTAACGTCATCGAGCATCTCGTCAGAAACCTCGGCAATCCGCCTTTTTAATGAAGCACGAGGATTGGCTCCTGTCGCTATATCTTGCATTGTGTGCAGGCCTGTTCTTATAGCTTTTTTACCTAGATATTCACCCCCTCTTCTAAATACGGGGATGGCGCTTCGCAGTAACTTAGTGAAAAATCCTCCAAGACCGTATCCTCTTTGTGATCTCGAGCCAATGAATACTCTTTCCATGTTTATCACTTATGTAACTGGAGCTTCTTCCCTATACTGTCTTTACACTGCACGAGTGTATCAATGAATGAAAAAATGCAATTGATTATGTCCCTTATATATCCTGCAGAGGCGTCTATTTCCTGAATGAAATCAAGTAACATATAGATGAGATTTTCAATTCTGGTTAAAAAATGTTCCATCATTTTATAGCTGATGGGGACGTTTCTTTCTAATGTGAACTTTACACATCAATGTGCCACTTGTAAATGGATATGGCCGTCCTTCCACGTCCTTTATATGTACTCTTATAGACCCGATCAATGACCTGTTCAGTGAGAGATAGTGGACATTTGGGAATGTTATTACCTTGCTCTCTTGAGGAAAATAAACTACCCTTAAGACAAGATCCATATTGTCACCTATTGCCCACATATTGGTGTTCCACTATATCAGTGTAAACGTACGCCATCCCAGGATGTTTGAGCATCTCGGATGTGATACAAGTATAATGTAATACCCTGTCTTGCTCGTCGATTAATTCTTCCTTGGTTATATGTTCGTTTTCTACCGTCTTCATGACCCTTTTCAGCATAGTAGGTACATCATGCAGGACATCTAACCATCCTTCACGTTCATGAACGTGTTTCCGTTGCCATGACGATCTCCTGAGGAAAAACACATCAATATCTCTAAGGTTAATGCCGGCCGTCGATCTCAAAGTAATTAATACTTCATCATCAGAGGGATGAATATCTGTGTTGTAAATTAGATCTCTACACATATTACTAGTCGCTAAAAGCGTATTTAAATAACTGAACATTGCAGGAACTGACTTAAAATAGGATTTCCTCAGTACAATTCTTTCATAAAAGTACTCTCTTGTCCCCATAGTAACGCGGTTTAGAGCACCTGTGTTCTTCACATCCAATATAGTTTCAACACAGTCTACACTTCTGTAAACATTCATCCAATAAAGATTATGCGGTACATTTTCCACATCTGTATTTAATATCACTTCACACAACCCTACTTCATAAACGTCTCTTTCAATGTCAATAGGGTTCAGTAACTCTGTCGTGAAGTCTGAGAGTTTATTATCAGGATGTAGATTCATCGAAGCCGAAGAAGGCAGAGTTAAATAGAAGTGATCTGTGCTCGCCATGGTCACAATGAATACTGATTAATGATTCTTAATTTCACTTGCTTTTATATACGAGTTAAACTTGTCAGGGTAACCTACCCATTTAACCAAGTACTGTTTATTTCGTCCCTTTCCTTTCGAACCTAGTATCTTTTCAATTTTATTACACATTACTTTCAGGATGAAACGTATTTTTTGTGATTTCCTGTTATAAAAACCGCCTTTTTATCTTTTTCACGTCTTAATCTCCCAAATATATAATTTAATCCATCATTTAAAGAAAGTCTCGATTGTGAAACTTTTGAAAACCTCTGTAGACCACCCTGACTCATATCCTTTCCTAAACCTTTCCGCCTGTCTGGAGACTCGCACATAATCCCCTAAGCACACACCTGAATTATCCTTTATTTTCCTGACTCTTCGTTGTGAATGAGCCACCATCGTAGGCTTTATTTTCGACATTTCTAGAGGGGTAGATTTTATAGTTCTGTGGAACGACCTATTATAAGAATGAGCAAGGTCTTGTAGTATGTCAATATACTTAAAAGTATTCATGCGGGTAAAGTACCGGTGCATTTTTTCCTTGATAGTACGCTGTACTCTTTCAACTATAGCTGCTTTATTCACTGAGAATGTATTGTAATACCCCATGTCGTGCTCTTTAACTAATTCTTGAAATTCTCGACCTAGAAACTCAGTGCCTTGGTCAGTCCACAGCATTCTTGGCCATCGCCTGTCACCCTCAATAATTTCTCTCAAGGCCTCAGATACAGTACCTGACTTTTTATCTTTTAAAGGTTTTAACCATAAATATCTAGAATACACATCAATGGTAAAAAGTATGTATTGATACCCATCGTTGTACGAGCTGTATTTAACCATTTCGGATAAATCCAGCTGCCATACGCTATCGAGACAGGGGGCTACGGTTTTCCGGGTAGGAAATTTTCTGCGAACAGGCTTATGTAGAGTGAAAGCCTCCTCACCCTCTAAATATGCTTTCAACTCTTTCCGTCCAATGTCCGGAAACCTCGAGGCAAACCTTGTGAACCTCACATAGCTATTAGGCTCCTTCACATCGTAATAATACTTATCAACCACTTCCTTAGCCTCCATGGTGTCTACTGACATGAGTAAAAACATTTTATATATATATATATATATATATATATATATATATATATATATATACTATATATATAATATATATATATATATATATATATATATATATATATTTTATAAAATATGTGTAAAAGGAAATATAAACATAGTGTCTAATATTGATGGAATTTATTTATTTATTCAACAAGTGAGCAAATAAGAACAATGAACAAATTATTATATAATAATATATATATATATATATATATATATATATATATATAATATATTATATATATATAATATATATATATATATTTATATTATATATATATTATATAATATATATAATATATATATATATATATACTATATATATATATATATTGATAATTAATCTGCAATTGACGCAGGTCTATATTTAAAGATATTGTTTATCCCCTGGAGGCGACACAAATTAAATGATTTATCAAGATATAATACTTTTATTTATACACTAGCACTGTTATATATGAATACAGAGATGATATATTTTTCCAATTAATAAGCTTGAATTTTTAGTTGTAAGAGTTCGAGCTTTCGTTCCCGTGGCGGGCAACATCGTCAGGAACTGGTGAGCGGAATGAAATATTGCTATGATTACAACTCTGTATTCTGGCAACCTGGTGTAAAATTGGGAGGAACAGAGTAATTATTTAGATGAGTTGGAGGTAATTTTTGAGTTTGTAAGATTTGTTTAAATATGAATTAGTAATGTCGTCTATGTATGGAACTCCAGCTAAAGTATTATAATTTTGGGTGTTTTTTTATCAAAAAGGACTCAATGGTTTTTCGTATTGTGGTGTTTTGTATGGGAATTATGAGTTTAGAGGATGTAATGTTGATTAAGTGATTTTGTTTTCTCCTATGTATCGTTAATGAGGAAGAAAGTGTATCATCATTTAAATCTTGTTTATGTTGAGTGGTACGTAATGCAAAATTGTTAGTCTCACCAAAATAGTGTTTATTGCAATTGAGGCATGGAATTTTGTAAATACCGGAATTTTGAGTGGGATATAAATCTTTAGGTTTGAGTGCGTGTTTGAGAGTTATAAGGTTAGATTTAGTAGTTTGTATGGAATTAGGTATATGTTTTTTAAGTAATTGTGTGTTTACGTTGGGTATGGGTAATATGTTTATGTAACTTTTTAAATTTGTATTTGGATTTAGATGTTTGTTTTTGGCGAGTTTGAATGCTTTGTAAATTAAAGGTTGAGGGTAATTTAGTTTTAGAAAACCAACAAC
>JABUQX010094560.1:12500-25036 GCA_015478945.1 Trachelipus rathkii | reverse complement strand
CTACTAATGCTATGAACTTAGGGCGTGCGACCACACAATTTTCCGCAGTGTTCCGGTTATGCTGTTCCCCGTTGCGTTTTGCTACTTACCGAAACGAAAGATATTTTTGTAAAATCCTATTCCACATTTTTTATTTTCTTTTTGGCGGCGGGAGAGATAATATATATAGTTCTAACTATACTATAGCCTACCCGCCTCAAACTATGACACACAACGCCCCTATCACCACAGCATCTCTACACCCACTAAACTACAGACCACACCAATTCATATATCCAACATACTAATATATATATTATATTACACACACCCTAACCTCAATAAGGACTAATAATATTTACCTATATTTTATATATATATCCCTTATATATAAAGTGTATATAATCACCTATATAATATATATACTATAGTTTTATGACATACCATAATTATATAAACCCCATAAAAAGACGTTAACCTGTAACAAAGTCTAACTGTGTAAAAAGCTAAGACATATTAAACATCTTCTACGAAATCTCCTTGTTTAGCGCAAAACCTAATATATCCAAATAATCATCCCTACACAGTATACCCTATCTCGACATAACGCGGCTCCAGCGTCCTTAACAGCCCACAGCTAGCGCCCCTCTACCAAAAAGCCACACACTCACCAGCAGCACCCCTCCCCCCTGCGCTCACATCGACTGAACGGAGTGAAATCGAGTGTGTGTCTGCACAGATTGAACACCCGACCACACTTCCAAACACGCACCACACTACCCCCCCCAAGTTACCCCGCACAATCGCGAGCCGCGGCCAGCAAGAATGCCCACTAAATCCCAGGGGGTCCTACACAACAACAACCATCAACCACACTCCCGCAGCAGCGAACCCAGTTGTAGTGTCGCGTCTCCGAATCCGCTATCTGTAGAGCAAGTCCGTCGTGGCGATGGTGACGCGCTGATGTTAGTTCTCGTGTGTGATGGCTGGGTAGATGCTGCTTCGACGGTGGTGTGTTGTGCGTGGTTGTGTGTGTGATGCTGCCCGATGTGTGTCTGTGTAGTGTGTAGTGTGTTGTGTGTTGCTTGCATGCGTGCGTTGGTGGTGTGTGTGATCATGATGTGTTGTGTGGTGAGATGTGACTGTGTGTGTGTGTGTGTGTGTGTGTAGCTCTGTGTGTGTGTGTGTGATGGCATATTTGCATAGGCGTAATTAAAGAAGAAATTGTGCTGTGTGTGTGTGTGTGTGGCTGTTATGAGAATATGCTTAAATTTAGTTATGGCAATGATTCTTCGTTTAGTAGGGCTTAAGAAAGAAAGAAAATAATGATAAAGAAAATGATAATGATACCTTAAAATACAATATAATTATAGTTTTATTTTAATGGTTTAGAATTTCATTAATCTTTTATTATATTTAATATTATTATTATTATTATTATTATTATTATTATCACTATTATTATTAATTATATTTATTATTATTATTATTATTATTATATTATGTTATTATCTTATTATTATTATTTTATTGATCAATTTATTATTATATTATTATTATTCTTTTATTTATATATTATTATTGGTCTGATTTTATATTATTATTATTATTATTATTATTTTATTATTTTATTATTATTATTGATTTATTATTATATTATTATTATGTCAGAAACATCACAAATAGGTACACGAATCAAAAACCATTTATGAAAGATGTAGATTATTTGGATTTCACTAACCAATTCCATTAGTTATATAAACTATAATATATATATATATATATATATATATATATATATATATTAGCTAATATATTATATATATATATATTATATATACTATATAATATACATATATATTTATATTATATATATAGTTATAATGGGTTGTTTTTTAGTTATCTTTTTGTATACTGTTACTCCACTTCAAAGGTTGTTGATATAGTTCGTCTTCGTCCTCTTGGATTTTTCTGTCTGGATTTTTCCTTTTTTGGTTTTCTTATCTGCCACGAACTTCTTCTTGTCTTATTTTTTTGTTTGGTTTGAAGGTTAATTAAACGACTATTTTGACTATTTTGGAGTCGGAGTCGTGGAGTCGTGCAATTTTCCAGGAGTCGGAATCGGAGCCGGAGTCGAAAATTCTGTTCAAGTCGAGTCGTAGTCGAAAATTCCTGTGTAAGTGGAGTCGAAAATAAAATCAGGAAAAATTTATAAGAACTAGTTATTTCGTTTATCTGAATTATGATATTATTAATTATTATTATTATCTTAGTATATTATTATTATTTTTGATTATTATTATTATTATTATTATTATTCATTATTATTATTCAATTATATATTATTTTATTTTAATTATTATTATTTGATTATTTATTATTATTATTGTTGTCATTATTATTTTATTGTTGTTGTTGTTATCTTTAAATTATCATTATGATTATTATTATTATTATTATTATTATTATTATTATTATTATTATTATTATTATTATTATTATTATTATTATTATTATTATTATTATTATTATTATTATTATTATTATTATTATTATTATTATTTGGGCTCAATAGACGAAAACGTCCCCTTAGTATAGCCCTTTTCTCACTCTATTTATTCCCTCTGTATAATATTAATATGTAAGCCATAACTATGTATTCCAATAGATAGAATAAAAATTTTGATTGATTGATTTGATTTGATTACACTTGCACACAAAGATTTTGCGGGCAAACATCTGACAGTCATTCTTTAGGATTAACTTGTTGCCCCTGATCCGGTATAAGCCTCGTTTTCCTAGATTGGCTCTGTTTATGAGATACCATGTCGTCACAAAAACTTTTAATAAACAACACTTTATGTTACGTCTGCAACGTAATTCCAAAAAAAAAACGAAAAGATATTTATTTTCACAAAGTTTATGAGTAAGTACATAAAATCCTAATAGGTCAAAACATTCAATCCAGTACAATGAAACCACAATTAATGCATTACAAAATCGCTGTCTATATGAATGTCTTCTGTGTGCAGAATGTGGGACAATCACTGTTTGAAGGCTCCAACAATCAGCTCTGCGATCATGTGTGATCCATCTTTTCCCTTGCATCTTCTTCCATCACCTGATTATCTGATGGAACCTCTCCCCCTGTTCCTCACTATAACATCCTAGATTATGCTGAAACCGATCTAAGTGACTATGTAGATGAACTTTTATCTCATTATTAGCTTCAAATTTTTTGAAGTCTGAAGCATTTTCTGTACGAGTTCTACATAGTTGCAGATTTATGGTTGCCCAAAAAAGTTCTGAACCAGACAAAACTTTTCCCAGGCAGATGCTTGAATATCAGTCATGGAATTTAATGTTATCCTTGATGATTTTTGGCGAATTTGAGGCCGCTAAAGATCCAGCTTGGAGTTTCTCCATACTCAACCTGAACAAATCTGCAAACTATATTTGGAACACTTCCACATCTTGTGTAGGAAATGAAATTTTTTCCTGTAACCAAGTGAGTATCGTAATGATATTTGTGCACATACAGCTCACTATTCTTCCCTAGAGGTATACACTTTTTCCCCAGTCGGTCTTCTTTCAGCCCTTACTATCCCACAAGCATATGAAGCAAGAAGGGTACTTAGTAAATCCGCTTTGCTGCCCAAGTAGATGTTTGTTGACCATCTTCAAATCAACGCATTTAGACCACTGGTGTCCATTATATCTAAGCTTCTTGCAAAGACATTCTTATATCTTCATATCTTCCTCTGTTCAGTTTTGTTGAGACCTATTGGAATCATGCATAACTGTTGCCATTGTACAATTAAATAAAACACTTCAAGCTTCTCGAGTTGAACTATCATAAAACAATGCCAATCTTCTGGTCGGCTAGTTAGGTAACCCCATTTGAGTAGGATCCAGGGATGTTCCTACCAGCTATACTAGGTCTTCTTCTTCAATGAAATATGGAAGAAGTATTACCTTTCTTGTCCGAAAAAAGTTATTTTTACATTTCATCTGATGCAGTTCTTTTCACTTGTCTAGATGCTAAAAGCTCAAATTCTTGCTTGGAGAGTAACTCTCGTACTAAAATCATTGATCTCTTCCTAGGAGAACTGTTGCTGCACGAGATAGTACTTTCTTCATAATTCACTACCACTGATATGCACGTGTGCACACAAAATCCTGGATAATCGTTTCATTCAGCGAAATGCTAAGCGTCTGGGAGTAGTGACACTGGGATGGGGACATTCGTCGCGAGTGTGGCTCACAGTCGCCTTCTGATTCCCAATCCGCGCAATACTCAAATTTACGTCTTCTTGTAAAACGATGATACCCTTTTCACATTTAACCCAAACCAAAAAATAACAGTCAAACTTTGTGATCTCTTTGGCTCCCCATAACCATAGGCACACCAATTTATAACCTTTTCTTCGTCCATTTTTCCACTGACGTAGATTTCGAACACACGTTTTAAGACCATTGGGAGCCAAGACTTATCGTGGGTTCTCGCAGTTTCATTCAACGTAGCCAGAATGCTGCTTCACAAAGTTTATAATATTTTCTTTCTTTACCCCCTGGCAATATTCACCACAAATGTAGCAGAATACATTGGGGTTATTCATACATTAAACAGGCTCTTCGTGAAGTACCTTCATAGTGTTCTGAAAATAGAAAAGATAAAGGTATATATAAAGGTAAGCCCTTCTTAAAAAGAAATTAAACGATATTACGTAAAACTATGCATTAAAAGATATTTGTCAGAGTATATCTGGAACACCCTGTATTCTCAAGAACTAGAGCCAATCTATGGAAAAACTATGTCATTTTGAAATCAGCACTATAAATTCTATAAGAATACTAGAAATTCGATAAAATATCCTTGCAGCAAAAAAAAATTTTTTTTTTTTGGCCGTGTTATTAATTATTATTATTAATTTTATTATTATTATTATTAATTATTATTATATTTATTATATTATTTATATTATTATTATTATTATTATTATATTATTATTATTATTATTATTATTTATTATTATTATTATGGATTATTTTATTAATTATTATTATTATTTATTATTCATTATTTTATTATATTATTCATTATTTATTATTATTAATTATATGTATTCTTATTATTATTATTATTATTATTATATTTTATTATTTTTATTATTCTTACTTATTATTATTCTTAATTATTATTATTATTATTATTATTTATTATTTTATTATTATTTTATTTCATGTATTTTATTTTATTATTATTATTATTTAATTATTCTTATTGAACTAAAGTATTAATCTGTTAATTTATAATGGCTGTTTTATAATAAAAATAAATGTGCGATTTAATACGTTTACATTTGTTTTTTTGCCGAAACTGAAAATATATTTGTTTGTTCATTGTGTTGGCGCCGCATACCTTTGTCTTTACGATTACTTACCGTTATAGCTTTTGGAGATTAAAGTGCTATATCTTTTTATTCTCAAAAGCAAGGGAAAAAAAAAGTTGAAACAAAAAAATGTTTTATTGTAACTCTGTAAGCAATGCAACAGTTGTCGAAAATTTTGAATTTTGACTGCTGGAGTCGATCGAAACATTTATGCCCTTGAAATGAAGTTTGACGTCGTATCGAACAATTTTTTTGTTTATTGGAGTCGGTGTCGGAGTCGACAAGATCAAAATTAAATGGAGTCGGAGTCGAGTCGAAAAATTTATTTTTACGACTCCGCAGCCTGGTTTTATGGGATTTTTTTAAAATTCTTTTTATCAAACATGGCATAACAATATATATATATAACACTTTCGCTGCAAGCGATAACAATTGAATGTTTTAATATATATAGTATATATATAATATATAATTATTATAAACTATTACTATAATTATTACTAATAACTACTATATTATACTATAGACTATATAATCCTTGTTGTACGTTCTGTCTGCTAGAAAGTGGAAATTATTTTGCTGTAGTCATAGACCAATCTCGCCATCCCCCCACACACACGCACCATCCCAACCCAATCATCATACCTCTATATTCACCTATTACCTAACCCCTATACAACTATATATTTAGTATATAATTATATAGAATATATATTACTACTAATATCTATATATAATATAGTAATACTATATATACTATATATTATATACGCTATATCTGTATATATATATTTATATATATATTTACTATACATATATACTATATATATATATCTATATATTATATATATTATATATATATATATAGTTATATATTATACTATTATACTAATATAACTATATATATATATATATACTTAATATATATAATATATACTATACTATATATATATTGAAAAAAGTTCAAAAGATTTACAAAAACTAAACAACTTCATGACCTTTTCTGAGGTGTTCAAAAACAAAAGGTGTTCTAAAAACACACGATTTCGCAGAAAACGTTGGGCAATGACCCTTTACCCTTCACAAGTTAATCTAAACCAAGAAAACCAATTATTAAAAAATATAGGGGAAATATTAAAAATAGAGCAACTTAAAATTATTTTTAGATAATCTAGGCATATAAATTTATAAACTTTTTTTTTTTTAATTTTTATGCATATTTGTTTATAAACAATATCTCTTATTATTTTTTTTAGAGTATCTCCTGTGTGTTTATTCGCTGATTCCATTTAATATTTCTCCCTCTTCAGTCTCATTTTTCAAATGTGAAATTCTATTTAATGATGTTTTATACGTACAATATTGTCAATCTATTTATCTGTTGGTGGGGGAGGGCGGGGGTGTTCTCCATGAGAAAGATCTTCTATTAATGATTCATTCTCTGACGGGAAACTTTCATAAGTACCGTCCATAAATATTTATAGGGTCAGGATGGTGTTCTTTAAAGCTCATTCGTTCCTCCTCTTCATCATCTATTCGGCTTCGGAGACAGCCCCTATAGAGTATAATGCATAAGTAAAAGAAAATTAGCCTCTCTTTTATCACATCCGTTAGCTTTCCACACCAATTATAAAAATCGTCATGTATTTGTGCCATAAGAAGGAGATTCCATCGGACTACCATAACTCGAGAGGAAGTCATTAGACATTCAATTATATTAAGTAGAAGCTTCAAATGAAACATTCTGGACTCGATAATGAGAGGAATGTTAATCGTAAATAAGAGTAATACGATTAAGGATTCGTTAAGAGAGCAATAAAACTTCAATTATATTATTAATTACCTATATTTTATTACTGTCCTATTTATGCTACGCTGGACATTAAACCTTGTAAGTTACCGTATAGTATTATATATATATAATATATATATAATATACTATTATATATATACCTATTATTTATAATTAGTATAATATATATATATGATATATATATATATAGTATATATATTATATATATATATTATATATATATCGGTAAAGTTACTTAACGCCCACACGGAACGGCAGCTTTAAAAAAAAAACTTCACAGGTAGCCTCTATGGATACATAAATAGATGTTTTAGGGCGAATATGAATTTTTATTTTTCTTGACCTGACCTGAACCTGACCTAACTAACTTACTAACCTAACTTACCCTAACCTAATCTAACCCCAAACATAAGTTAAAAAAAAAAAAAAATCATTTCGCCCCCTAGAACATTCTATTTATGTATCAGTAGAGCTACTGTGAAATTTTTTTCTTTGATCGACCTCCCGTTCGTGTGGGCGTTAAGAACTTTTACCTCATATACTATATATTACTAATAATATATATATATATAATATATATATATATATATATATCTATATCTATATATTTATACTATTATAATATATTATATATTAAGCTTTATATATTTATAATATCTATATATATATACTTCTATATATATTATCGAAAAAAGATGAGGAAGAGAGCTTTTGTCTCTAGTTCTACCGATTGCGCCGATGTTTGATGTTTTATATATTTATTATTATTATTATTATATTATTATTATTATTATTTTTATTATTGATTTCATTATTATTATATTTTAGTTATTAT
Source organism: Trachelipus rathkii (assembly GCA_015478945.1). Taxonomy (NCBI): domain Eukaryota; kingdom Metazoa; phylum Arthropoda; class Malacostraca; order Isopoda; family Trachelipodidae; genus Trachelipus; species Trachelipus rathkii. Next base: position 17,016 of record JABUQX010094560.1, on the reverse strand, counting down.
TATTCATTATTATTACTTATATGTACTTATATTCGAACCCGGAACCTTTGAAAAAGAGCCCCATGATATTCATACGCATCTTACTTTAATGCTAATCGGAACTAGGCGTGCGACCACACAATTCAGTGTGCCCTGTGCGATTCCCGTGCGTTTTGCTACTTACAGATGCGGTGCGGAGGGCACAGAATTGCTCTATAGAGGCGCTATGCGGTGCTGTGCAGTTTGGTACGGTGTGGTGTGGACCTATAGACCTATAGAAAATTATTCAAATGTATATATATGGTATGCATGAACACTAGGGTTTGAACTCAAAACTGGCAATGATGATGTTTTATTTCTTTTTCTACCTCAATAAGTAATTTTATTTACTTATATTTTAATTTATTTATTTCTTTTTATTATTTTCAATTTTTAGTAATTTTTTTTTTTTATAATCATTAAAATAAGATTTTGATTTATGGTGAAACGTGCAATGGATGTCATTTCCGAAACGAAAGATTTTGGTAAAATTTATTTCTACATTTTTTAAAAATTTTGCCGGAAAGAGAGCACTATATCTATATATTATTAATATATATATAATATCTATCTATATATTTATATTATAATAATAGTATAAATATTATATATATATATATATATATATATATATATATATATATATATTAGTGTTATACATACCATAATTATATAAACCATAAAAAGAGTTTGTAACAAAGTTCATAATGTAAAAAGCTAAAGATATAAAATTTTCTCAGAAAATCTCTTGTTAGAAAAACTATATATACAATAATCATCTAATTCTATTGATACGGCTCCAGCTTAAGCTTTCTTATGGTTGTTGGTGTGTTGTGTCTGCGTGTGGTGTGCCTGGTGTGTGTGTGTTGTGTGTGTGTGATCGTGTGTGTGTAGTGTGTGTGAGGTGTGTGTGTGTGTGATGCGTTGGTGTGTGTGTGTTGTGTTGTGTGTGTGTTGTCGTGTGTGTTTAAACAGTGCGTGTGTGTGTGTGTGTGTGTGTGTGTGTTGTGTGTTGTGTGTGTGTGTGTGTGTGTGTGTGTGTGTGTGTGTGTGTGTGTGTGTGTGTGTGTGTTATGGAATATTGCTTAAATTTAGTTTAGAGCAATAGATTTTCGGTTTAGTAGGCTTATAGGAAAAAGAAAAATAATTTAAATTACATTATTTACACTTAAAATAAATATAATGTATAGTTTATTTTAAAGACTAAAAATCCTGAATCTTTTATTATTATTATTATTATTATTATTATTATTATTTTATTATTATTTATTTATGTATTATTATTATATTATATTATTTTATTATTATTATTATATTATTTATTATCTATGATTATATTTATTATATTTTATTATTATTATTTTATTATTTAATTATTATTCTTATTATTATTATTATATACTTATTATTATGATTATTTATATTATATTATTATTATTATTATTATTATTATTATTATTATTATTATTATTATTATTATTATTATTATTATTATTATTATTATTATTATTATTATTATTATTATTATTATTATTATTATTATGTCAGAACAAGTTTGAGAGGTTAATTATCAAAGAGATGATGTGAAAAATGTAGATTATTTGTATTTCATAACAATTTCATTATTTATATATATATAATAATATATATATATATAATATTTTTTTTATATTATCATATATATATATTACTACTATATACTAGTATACAATTATACTTAATATATATATAATTATATTATATATATATAATATTATATATACTATATATATATATAGTATATTTATATATATATTAGATATAATGGAGTTATTTAGTTATCTTTTGGTATACTGTTCCTCCACTTCAAAGGTTGTTGATATAGTTCGTCTTCGTCCTCTTGGATTTTTCTGTCTGGATTTTTCCTTTTTTGGTTTTCTTATCTGCCACGAACTTCTTCTTGTTTATTTCTTTTGTCTGTTGGTTTGAAGCGTTAATATTAACGGACTATTTTTGACTATTTTGAGAGTCGAGTCGTGGCAGTCGGGCAATTCAGGGTCGGAATCGGCAGCCGGCAGTCGAAAATTCTGTCAAGTCGAGTCTAGTTTTAAGTCGAAAATTCCTGTCTGTAAGTGAGCGGAGTCGAGTCGAACAGTTATAAAACTATTATTATTCATTTATTATTATATATTATTATTATTGATTATTATTAGTTATTATTTTTACTATTATTTTATTATTACTTTTATTATTTTTATTATGATTTTTTATTATTATTATTATTTATTATTTTATTTGTATTCATTATTATTATTATTATTATTGTTGTGTTGTTTATGTATTATTATTATCTATTATTATCATTATGTTATTCATATTCATTATTTTTATTATATATATTTTATTTATTCATTTTATTATTATTATTATATTATTATTATTATGATTATTATTATTTTATTATTATTATATTATTATTATTTGGCTCAATGACGAAACGTCCCCTAGTAGCCTTGTCTCAGTCTACTTTTCCCTTGTATTAATATAATATTGTAAGCATAAACTATACTAATAGATGATAATAAAAATATTTTATTTGATGTTATTTTATTATTATTTGTATTATTATTATTATTATTATTATTATTATTATTATTATTATTATTATTCTTATTATCTATTAATTATTCTTATATTATTTTATATTATTATTATTATTTTATTGAACTAAAAGTGATTTGTTATTTTATATGGCTGTTTTATAATAAAACTAAAATGTTGCATATATAATTACTTATACATTTGTCTCCGAACTGAATATATTTGTTGTCAGTGTTGCGCCGTGCATCTTTATTGTCTTTACGATACTTTACCGTATACTTTTGGAATTAAATCTATATCATTTTCTCTCAAAGCAAGCGAAAAAAAATAGTTGACAAAAAAATGTTTTTACTGTAACTCTGTAAGCACAAAGCTGAGCAGAGTCGAAATTTTTGAATATTGGACTGCTGTGAGTCGAGTGAAAATTTTCTTGAGTGAAGTTGATTCGATGAAATTTTTTTTTATTGGAGTTCGTGTCGAGTCGAATTCAAATTTGAATTTAAGGAGTCGGAATCGAAAAATTTATTTTACAACTCCGCAGCCTGGTTTTGTTGGATTTTTTTAAAATTCTTTATCAAACAGCATAACAATTATATACTTAACACTTTCGTGCAAAGCGATAAAATTGAATAAGTTTATTAATATATATATATATATTATGATCTATTATATATAGTTATATATATATATATATATACGTATTATATATTATATATATACTATATATATATATATCATATATATAATATCTTGTTGTAGTTCATGTCTGTAGAAAGTGGGAAAATTATTTTGTTGTACATGACAAAGATAATTACATAATTAAAATGACAGATAATGAATATAAAATATTATAAAAGTATATACCATTATTAATACTATATATATATATATATATTATATATATAATATATAAATATATTATATATATATATATATTAATATATCATATACTATTATATTATATATATATATATATATATATATATATATATATATATATTGAAAAAGTCAAAAGTATTTAAAATTCTGTAATATAAAAAAGTTTTCCGTCCTTTATTAGATAAAATTCCCATATAGTTTTAAAAGGTGTTTAAAAAACACGATTTGCAAAACGTTTGGCAATGACACTTTACCTTCACAAAGTAAATCTAAAACCAAGAAAAAATATTAAAAATATAAGGGGAAAAATATTAAAAATAAAGAACTTAAAAATTTATTTTTAGAAATCTAAAGTATAAATTTTATAAACTTTTTATTTTTTTTACATTTTATGCATATTTGTTTATAAACAATATCTCTTATTATTTTTTTTAGATTATTCGGTTGTGTTTATTCGCTTATTCCATTTAATATTTCTCTCTCTTGAGTTCTATCTTCAGTCTCAATTCCTATTAATAATTATTTTTTGTACAATATTGTCAATCTATTTATCTGTTGGTGGGGGAGGGCGGGGGGTGTTCTCCATGAGAAAGATCTTCTATTAATGATTCATTCTCTGACGGGAAACTTTCATAAGTACCATCCATAAATATTTATAGGGTCAGGATGGTGTTCTTTAAAGCTCATTCGTTCCTCCTCTTCATCATCTTTGTCCTGACTATTAACAGCCATTAGGAGACTTCGTGTTGCTATTAAAGAAATTAGCTTTCTTCCAGAATGACTAATTATCCAAAAAATTGATTATTTTTCCTAAATATTTAAGAGTCTCCGTTATAAGAAGGAGATTCCATCGGACTACCATAACTCGAGAGGAAGTCATTAGACATTCAATTATATTAAGTAGAAGCTTCAAATGAAACATTCTGGACTCGATAATGAGAGGAATGTTAATCGTAAATAAGAGTAATACGATTAAGGATTCGTTAAGAGAGCAATAAAACTTCAATTATATTTATTAATTACTATATTTATTACTGTT
>JABUQX010094560.1:0-10000 GCA_015478945.1 Trachelipus rathkii | reverse complement strand
CACCAGGCAACATCTTACTGACCACCATTTATCCACATATCATATACACATACTTAACGTCCTCACCCATCTTCTGGACAACATCTCACAGACATCCCTATCCCTTATATTCTCCTATGTGTGGGGGAGAAAGAATTGCCCCCATCGTATCGTCCTGCGTGTCGTAGAAGGCGACTAAGGGACAGTGGTTAGTTTTGGTTGGCTGCCCACTACACCTATCTCCTTGCTAGGAATGCTTGATTTGCATGCCTCGGAGATGGTCGTGATCGCCGTAAACGGCCTTCTAATTTTGGCAAATTGTATAATCGTAATGGGTACATGGTAAATGTAGGAGGAATAAATTGTTTGAAGCAGAAAAGGAGAGAGGTGATGGATGTATTTAGAAAGGGCCAAAATTTGGTTTTGTCGCGTGAACTGAAATTAAAGATTTGAAGGAAAGGTGAAAATGATGTGGTGTGGTGGGAATATGTGTGTGTGTGTTGGTGTGTGAAAGGAATGAAAGGAGAAGAGAAGGAGTTGCAATTTTGATGAGTGACTTGTGGTACAGAGCTATGGTAGACTTTGTGTGTGTTGAGTACTAGAATTCTAATGGTTAAATTTAAGTTTGAAAAAGTCAAGGTATGTTTGGTTGTGACGTATGGTCCATCTGAGAGAAATGTTGAAGAGAGCACAATTTTCTGGGATAATCTGAATGATGTTTTAGATGGGGTGAGTTGGAGCTTCAGATTGATTGTGCTGGGGGACCTAAATGGTTGGATAGGTGATCAGAAAAGAGGATGGGTTATATAACAGTTGGTTTTGGGGTGTCGGGATGAAAATGAGAATGGTAGGAAGGTGATTGACTTCTGTGAGCGAGAGATTGTATGTGTTGTAAGTAATTTACTTTCTTTTTAAACCCTAGAGTATCCATAGTATATTAGAGTTGGGTGTAGGTAGAGATGGTTTGCCGAATTGAAAAGTATGATAATTTTTGTAGTTGGTGAGAAGGAGATGTTGAAGTATGTGTTGATGTTAAATCAGTGAGAGGATTAGGAATGGGAATTATCGGATCATTATTGTTGTTCTATGTAAAATTAAGTTAGTAGGGGCTTGGATGGAGAGGAAGGTGATACGGAAAGAAATGGGTCTTTAGAATTAAGAGTGAGAAGTTCAAAGTGGAACAAGGGTAATAGGATAAGATCTAAGAGCACTCGCAACGAAATGCAGTTGATGTAAACAAGTTCTTGAACTGAACAAATCTGGGAGCAAATGAAGGAAGCAGTTGTTGGCATGCCAAGGAAGTATGTGGATGTGCTAACTAGGAAGTAGAATGTTAACAGTGAGTGTGGGAATGAAAGAGGTGATGCAAGCGGTCTAAAAAGTTAAAAAGAAGATGGTTGAATTTACTAAAGCCAATTGATGAAGTTTCAAGAAAGATGTTGGACAGTATATAAGGAGGAAAAAAGAAATACTTAAAGGTGCATACGTAGGAGAAAGAAGAGGTAAAATGAACAGTTTGAAGAGGATGAATTGGGACTTAGATCGGGAATAGAAGCCTTCGGAAGGAAATCGCGGGAAAGTTTAAGAATGAGAAATTAAAGGGGACATGTTAGATAATGAATAGGGGGAAAGTGCTTTTGTAACTGATGAATGGATGTAGGGGAGTGTGGAAAGAACACTTCGTAGAATCTGTATAATATTAACAGTAATGAAGAGGTGATAGGGAATGTGTGTGGGTATGATGGTGCAAGAAAGAATAGGTATTTTGGGGATGAGGTCATTAGCAGTAATGGGAAGAGTGTGAAAGTTGAAGAATGGTGAAATCTGCAGGTATAAACGCGGCGTCGTCTTGAAATGATTCAAGAACGGAGGCCGAGATGATGATTGAGCTGGATTTGGAGTTTGTGTAATAAAGAGTTTTTGGAGGTATAAGCTTCCGAGGGATTGGAGGAGAGCAGAAGTAATAGTACCATTATATAAGGGTTATAAGGGAGATAAGGGGAACCATAGAAATTATAGGGAAAGTAGTTTATTGAGTGTTGTAGGGAAGATATATGCTGGTATTTAGTCGAAAGAGTGCGTCGAGTGACTTAGTACTGATTGGTGAAGAACATGGTGCGTTTAGGAGTGGTAGAGGATGTGTGAATCAAATCTTTACATTGAAACAAATGACTGAGAAAATGAATTGAGAAGAAGAATAAATTGTATTTTAGGTTTTATGGATTTTGCAACAAGGCATATGATAGGATTAATAGGGAAGGCCTAATGGCAGGTTTTAGTAATATATGAGTGTTTGGTCGGTAGGGCTTCTGAATTGGATTTCAAAAAGTATATATGTATGACGATAGTTGGAAGCGTGTCTTAAGAATAAAATGGGTCAATAGTTAATTGGTTAATATTTAATTAGTGGGAGTTGAGGCAGGAATGTGTTATGTCCCCTTGGTTTTTCAATTTGTATATGGATGGGTTATGAAAGAATTAGAGATGGGGGGGGCAGGAGAATGTTGTTAGAATGATGGAGATGGAGGTGAGGGAGGTGCCCTACCTATTATATGGGATGATTTGGTTTTGTGTGGTGAATCTGAGAGAGTTTGAGAGGATTGGTAGAGAGATTTGGCAGGGTGTGTAAGAGGGGTTTGAAAGTAAACGTAGATAAGAGTAAGGTTATGGTTGTGAGTGGGGACAGTCCTCGGTGTGAAGTTATGTTTAGATGGTGAGCAGCTGGTAACAAGTGTCTGGTTTTAAATATTTAGGATTATATTTGGATGAGAAAGGAACGGATGATGCAGAGTTGTAGTAGGAAAGTTGTGAATGCAGGAAGGTGGCTGGCTGCCAATTAATCGTTGGTGGATTATGTAAAGGGGACTAATGTCTTGAGTGCGCTAGGGTCTTACATGAGGGTATATTGTTACCTGTGTTAATGTAGAGTAGTGAGACTATGGTCTGGAATAAGAGGTATAGATCTAAAGTTCAATGTGTTCAGATGGACAATCTTAGGGGCGTGTTAGGTGTGAAAAGAATTGATAAAATGAGCAATGAACGTATTAGAGAGTTATGTGGTGTGAAGAAAGGTTCAAATGAGAGAATAAATGAAAGTACGTTGAGATGGTTTGGTCATGTGGAAAAGATGAATGACAGTCGGTTGGTTAAGTGGATATATGGGGGGGAAATCCAGTTTAAAACCACAGTTGTATGAGAAAAAAAAAAGTTTTAGTATAATTTTATTTAAACAAAAATATACATTTTTATGTATTGAATAAGAAAAACTTATTTTCAATTTATAAAAATTTGATTTAATTATTAAATAAATAATTAAAGTTTATTGGAAAACGTACGTATGGCAAGGTTAATGCACGGGATTCTTATTTTGCGCTACTCAGATAAATCAGTGTCAATTCTGCGAGCGTTGAGATATGTTCTGTTTTATTTTAAAATACGATGTTATGGAATGAAATATGTTCATATTTATGTATATATTTTATGTATTCGGCAAAAAAATATAATATATATATATATATATATATATATATATATATATATATATATATATATATATATATATATATATATATATATATATATATATATATATATAACCTAACCTAACCTAACCGAGACCTAACCTAACCTTTTACCTAACCTAACCTATCTAACCTAACTTAACTAACCTAACCTAACCAAATTTAACCTAAAATTATATAAGACCTTGCATAACTAATATTTATATAGTATATTATATATATTATTATATATATATATATATATTATATATATATTATATATATTTATTATATATATATTTGTTTTTTGTGTCAATTTGTTGCCAGAGTTTACGTTTCGTTCGAAACAACTTGTTGTACAAGCGATCTCAACGCGCGGATATTTGTGGTTTTAAACTGGATTTCACCGATATATAGTGGTGAGTGTGTTGGGAATCGACCGGCTGGGAGACCGAAGAAAAAGTGGATTGAGTCAGTAAACGAATGTCTGAAGGCTGAGAGAAATGTGAGTTTCGCAGATTCGAGAATAAAGATGCATAATAGGAGTGAATGACGGGGTTTTGTGAGGGGTATAGTTGTGGCCCAACTGGGCCAGGGGATGATCCCTACACTTGACGATATGCCATAGGGAGGGTCTGTCGCGGTCCCGTGAAGCTCTAGGGTGGATTTTCTGACTGCGCCGAGTTCTCACTAATAGGTATAGAGGGAACGGGGAACTTCTCCTTTAAAGGGTAGTTAACCGATATATATCGAACGAAGAATGTAATCGATTTTTTTTTCGATTATTTCAAAGCAATAGAGCGTCAGAGCATGTTGCCACATAACAGCTTTTCTTTTTCTTATTTTTTAAACTAAAGGAATACCAAAGATTAAATCGAAAAATGAAAGAGTCAAGGGGTCTCTCGGCCTCAGCGGGGGACGACGGGGGACTTCGTCCCCCCCTCTGTCCCTCCGTCGGCTCGAGCCCCTTAAAAATATATATAAAAAAAAAAAAAAAATTAACATAAAAATTAACATGATAAAATAAAGCAACATGTGGCAACTATTCCGCTCGTTCTATTGGAGTTTTAGCTACACATAACACTGCAGGGCTGCACGAGTAGGATTATGCGATTTGCGATATTGTGAATTTTTATGTAACTTCCTTTTAAAGGGTAAGTGCCGGGAACGGTAAGGCTGGGCTTTCTTTTCGACTTGTGTCATGTTCTTCTACTACTTCTCTTTTCCAATGCATGTCACCACCTTACCCCAGTCTTGGGGAAAAAAAGGATGATGATGATGTATATATATATATATATATATATATATATTTATATATATATATTAATAAATATATATATATATATATATATATATATATATTCATATTTATATATATATTATATATATATATTATATATTATATATATATTTATTTATTATTTATTTATTATTTATTTATTCAAATCACCGTAGTAGATAGGGCAACCATTCCGCCACGAATGACCGCGAACCTTTTTGACCTTTTTTTGACGCGACCTTTTTTGGGCCTGACCTTTTTTGGGCCTTGACCTTTTTGGCACCTTTTTGGGGCCTTTACCTTTTTGGGCAACCCTACCCCCCCATATTTTTTGAGAACCTAATTTTTTGAGAGAACCCTATTTTATGAGAACCCTAAATTTTTTGAGAACCCTAATTTTTTTTGAGAACCCTAATTATATTTGAGAACCCTATTTTTTGAGAACCCTAATTTTTTTAGAACCCTAATTTTTTGAGAACCCTATTTTTTTGAGAACCCTAATTTTTTGGCAACCCTAATTTTTTGCAACCCTTCGAAGAAGGGTTGCGCCAAACGGGTATGCGTCAGCAACCGTTGTACGTACCCACCCTAATTTTTGACAACCCTTTGGGTCTTCCATGGGTCATTTTTGCCCACGGTAATTTTTGTCCTTCAGGGGCTTAGCCCGTTTTTGATGTCTTAACCTTGTTTGACCATGATATTTCTGCCTTAACCTTGCCATATACCATGGGTCATTTTTTGCCCACGGTAATTTTTGGATACCCTTTGGTCTTCCATGGGTCAATTTTGGCCACGGTAATATTTTGGCTACCCTTTGTTCTTCCATGGGTCATTTTTTGCCCACGGTAATTTTCGACCAACCCTTTGGTCTTCCATGGGTCATTTTTTGCCCACGGAAATTTTCAACCAACCCTTTGGTATTCCATGGGTCAATTTTGGCCCACGGTAATTTTTGATCTTCCTTTAGGCGCTTAGCCCTATTTTTTGATGTCTTTTACCCTTGGTTTGACATGATATTTCGGACCTTAACCTTACATATACCATGGTCATTTTTGGCCCACGGTAATTTTTTGGCTTCCTTTATGGCTTAGCCCTATTTTTTGATGTCTTTACCTTGTTTTAGACCATGATATTTCGGTTTTTACCTTGCCATATACCATGGGTCAAATTTGACCCACGGTAATTTTTTGTCCTTCCTTTAGGACTTAGCCCTTTTTTGATGTCTTAACCTTGTTTGACCATGATATTTCGCCACATGTTTTTTCATATCCTGAACCTGGGGCTTGTTTATTTAAACTCTTAACATACATGTAAATATTTATTTAAGAAAGTAAAAATAAGGATAATAAAAACTTTACTATATAATTAAAATGTGTGGGTCGCTGTCTACAGTATTATATATATATATTATTATATATATATATAATATATATATATATATATATATATTATATATAATATTATATATATATATATATAAGACCAAAATTAAATATATACAAGAGTGTTAAATATATTTACAATGATTTATATATAAGGTTCACATAAATATAATACAGGAAATTATTAATATATACATTTTACACATAATGTTTATGATTATTTTATATTAAAATTCTCTAAATCTTTGCAAATATGCCAATCATTTATATCATTATCGATGATATAGTTTCGTGTCTCAGTAATACCTTCAGTTAACACATACGTAAAAAGTTCCCGCTCAGATATCATAGTATATTTACATTCGGGGTCACACTGCATAAATACTTTCTTGCCATTGTTTTCTAAGTAGATAAATGAATTTCTGTACGTCTATAGAACTTAGGAAGCGATCGATGATGTGCGTAGGATCATCAATCAGGGTTTTCTTAAATGCGTAGTATTCTTGGTATAACATGTAATGAATTACGGTTACGTAATTGGATAACACATATGTCTTCTTCAGCTGTATTAACATTCGCTTACGTACCTCTAACATATATTTCATCTGCGCTAGGCCTGAAATGTAGAATCCAAATGATGTAGGTTTAAATACTGCTGTTTTTCATTTTTTCTCGCCCATAATCTAACTTCCAAACTGATTATGTTTTGATGTTTATAAAAAGCAAGAGTAAGTTGCTTATCGCTGGTTTCTTCGCACAGGTTAATAACTGTTTCGGTCCAGTTTAAAGCGGAGCTTGGTTTAAAGTATTCTGTAAGCCACTCTTCAGTGTTGATTAAGTATCAAGTAATTCACCTTGGACTCACGAATAATACGCTTGGTATTATAACAGGGTGATTGGGTAGCACACTTGAAAAATTCAAATCCATCGGTTTTTCTTTTATATAAGAATGAAACCCTACTTCCAGGGATCTTGATTTCCCATTGGATAATGTCTTGTATCGAGGTATACATGTTAAGGTGAATCATGATATACACTTAGTGAAAATAGAGCACTTTTATTACAAACCAGAGAACTTGTGCACCGCTTTAAGAGCCAAACGAGTAGTTGATTTTAAAATGAGTTTGTGGTCTTAGAAACTACGCGATCCTACCAATTTATAATTTCTATGCCAAGTCACAGATAAAGGTGCTTCAGGTATATGAAAAAAAATGTTTACATACGTTAAAAACCAAAAAAGCGATAAAATAATTCTCGACCAATAACATACGAGGTCTTATAGAGATAAGGATTACTCCGTTCACATTCACAAGAAAGGTAAACATTTCCTTCTTACCTGCTTAAAGGATCTTTCCGATCCAGCATGTTTCAGTTTGGAATATATTTATAAAAATAATAATAACATGATTTCGATTCTTGTTCTATACTGGAATTACTCTTTTGACCTGGTATTTAGGCTTAAATCAGCTGGGATACAAAAAAGGCTTCTCCTAAAAGTTTTAAGGCCTAAAATTTAGCCTAACGTAAGTTATTGCACACATTTTACAGAGAAAAAGGGTCAGTTTTGAAATATATTTTGACCTGGAATTAGGTCTAATCGCCCCGGGATACAAAAGATTATCCTAATTTTAGGCCTAAAGTATTTATTTCAACACATTTTACGAGAGAGTCAGTTTCTATCTGTAAGGAGTCGGTTTGTTTGTGTTTCTCGTGATGGTATTGTTCAATGTACATAGCATAATAAAATAATAATAATAAAGAAAAATCCGAATTATTTAAAAAACTTTTGAAATATTTTAGTTTAACATCGAGCGAATAATAAAAATGTAATGAATATTTGTTATTTTTAAATAAGAACTTAGAAAGATTTTATAATAAATTACATGTTATGTTAGCAGAGGAGAACTTATTTTGTTATTATGTTTATACTTAATACATGGCTAAAGATGATGTAAAGCAGTAAGTCAATGGAACAAAACGTGGCATAGCTGTTGTAGAGGGGTGCTAGGGGCTAACCTTACTGATTTACTGATTTATGCTCTAAGGTTACGTAAAATATATGTTTTAATAAAATTTTCATAAAATTTTAGTAAAAGTTATTTTAAAACTTGATAGTTATTAAAGAATTTAACCAAAATGAGTGTGTTTACAGTTGATAATTAATTTCTTTATTGCATAACTTATTATTTGATTTATTAGTTAGAACTTTTGAAATATTTTAGTTATTATTTGGAATGTAGTATATACAGTTCGTGTTTAATTATAAACATAAAATTGTTTTAATAAAATTTACGTTATATATGTAAGTAGATCTGCGGTGTTGTGTGTAAGTAAATCTGTTTGTCGTCGATGGTTACAGTTAAATCGTGCGTCGTGTAAGTAATATATCTTGTGCCGTGAGTGTATAGTAAATCTGGTGTGAGTGTAAGTAAATCTGTGTGTGAGTGTGTGTGAGTGTGGGCGTGTGTGTATGTGTGTGTGTGTGTGGTGTGTGTGTGTGTGTGTGTGAGTGTGTAAGTGTAACATGTAATGTTCTTATGGCTAAATGTAAGGTCATAGTGAATGTGATGTATTAAGTGTTCATAGTGAATGGTGATGTATAAGTTGTCATAGTTGGAATAAGTGGTCAATAGTGGAATGTAGTGTATACAGTGTCATAGTGAATATAAGTGTCATAGTGAATGTGTGTATAAGTGTCATAGTAAATGTGTGTGTGTGTGTGGTCGTTGTGTGTGTTGTGTGTGTGTGTGTGTGTGTGTGTGTTGTGTGGGCTAGTTGTAGTTGTGTGTGTGTGTCTGTATAAGGTAAAATGGTAAGTTGTGTCTATGGGTAAATGTAATTGTCATAGTGAATGTGTGTATTAAGTGTCATAGTGAATGTGTGTACTAAAATAATAATAACAATAGGTATGAAGTAAAATAACACTAAAATATATATATTAATAAAAATAAAAAATTAAAATAATAATAAATAAAATAAAAATTAATAATAAAAATAAATAAATAATAAAAATTAAATAAAATAATATAATAATTAAACAATAATAAAATAAAAATAATAATAAAAATAAAAATAAAATAATAAATAAAATAATTAATAATTAATAATAAATAAAAAGTATTAAAACATAATGTTAATAAAATATATGAGTTAAAGCAGTAAAGCAGAAAGTTAAAACAGTAAAGCAGAAAGTTAAAGCAGTAAAGCAGAAAGTTAAAGCAGTAAAGCAGAAAGTTAAAGCAGTAAAACGCAAGTTAAAGCAGTAAAACACAAGTTATTAGCAGTTAAAGCAGTAAAACAAAAGCATTCTAATCCCCTTGTTGCTATGTAACTCCTCATATTGAATTTACTGATTCTACTGCTTTAAGGTATGTAATGTATGTGAGTTAAAGCAGTTTATAACATGAGGTTTCAAGCAGGTAAAGCAGTTAAACCAAACAGCATACTAAGCCCTATGTTGCTAGGTCACACTTCTATTGATTTACTGATTTTACTGCTTTAAAGTATGTAATGTTAATAAATATGTTAAAGTTAAAGCAGTAAAAACATATGAGTTAAAGCAGTAAAACATGAGTTAAAGCAGTAAAACAGGAGTTAAAGCAGTAAAGCTCAGTAAAACAAAGCATACAATTACCTCCCTTGGTTGTTAGGTCACACCTCTATTGATTTTCTGATTTACTGCTTTAAGTTATGTAATGTTAATGTTTTTTAATAAAATTTCATAAAATAAAATGATTATATATCAGACACTCTGGATTTTTTTCTTCTTACATACATTTTTAAAAATTTTAAATTAAAAGTATTAAGTAAAATATTAAGTAAAAAATAATGTAATAAATATATGTGTTAATATCTCTCTC
>JABUQX010094559.1:42500-47832 GCA_015478945.1 Trachelipus rathkii | reverse complement strand
TAGTAGTGTGCTGTTAGTGTTAGTGATTATAGTGTGTGTGGTGTAGTTATGTAATATATATATTATATATTATAATATATATTATATATATATATATATAATAATATTATTATTAATATATATAATATATATATATTATATATATTAATATATTATATATATATATATAATATATTATATATATATAATAGCATATACTAATATATAAGGTGTTAGATAAAATAGTACCTATATTCATTAAGTATATAGTATATAAGCTATACTACTTAGCAACTTATGTATATATAACATATCACAATCGATAATCCTTACTCATTAACCTTATTAACCTATAGGTGTAAGACTAATATATAACTATATAATTAATTTAAGGAGCCTATATTTACCTATAGACTCAGGGGAGTTGTCACTGGAAAAGGCTTGAAAAATAGAGTGCATACTCAGTTTGGCACTTGTGGAACTCAGTTGGCACTATGTGGCATCAATTACACTTGGCAACTTAACTCAAATTGGCACTCTTATGGTACTTTACATTGGTACACTATCATTATATGGCATCATCATACTATTGCACTATTACCACTACCTGTGGAATCATTATTATCACTCACATAATTAAGATAAAATACTCTATTACTAAGATAAAATACTATTAAATAGAACACTCCTAGATACTTACCTTTAACGTAGTGATATTGAGTGAACTCACATCTAAATAAAATAGTATACTTATAGTAATCATCAAAATGCCTGAACCAACATTAAAATCTTGAGTATCATCTAAATAAAGATGATTCACGACAAGATACGTCATTCAAATATGAATGAATTCATCAAATAATTAGCTGAAATACCTTCTAAAAGATAGGCATCATCAAAGTTTGAGTACACCATCTAATAAGATGAACCTCAAAGATAGGTGGTCTACATATACAATATAAGATGTGTATATAATGTAGCTGTATAAGTAATGATCATAGTTGGTAGAATATAGTTATATCTTAGTGTAACATGGTATGTGATAGTATGTTGAGTATATATGTGTGTGTGTACAAGTATTCTTATTTAGGTTGATAGTGTAAGTGTATATATATATGTAGGTAAATATGTATAGTGTCCTAATGGGTATGAGTTAGTTAAAGTATGTGTATAAGTTAGTTCATATGGTATAGAATGTGTGTATATATAATATAAGTGTCAATATATAAGTGTTATAGTAGTGTATAAGTGACATATATGATGTATTGATATAATAGTGTATCATAGTGCATAGTGTGTAAATGGGTTAAAAATGTATAAAGTTGATCTATTAAGGATAATATAATATAGTTATAATAAGTCTATGGGTGGTTGTAAGTGTGTATAAGTTCATAGTATATCATAGTAAATGTGTGTATAAGTGTCATAAGTGATAAGTGTCTATGGATGTGTGTGTGTGTGTATTAAAGTTAGTACCTATAGCTGGTGTAGCGTGTGTGTAATAAGTGTAATGTAGTGTCTGATGTAGTGTTATGAGTATAGTTGATGTTTGATGTGTGGTTAGTGTGTGTTATGTATATGTAGTAGTGTAAGACTGACGACGGCACTATTTTGAGAGAAATATGTAATTAAAAAAATTTATATAGAAATTAGCTAGAACACATACGATAAACAAAAGTGTAAAAATATTCTCTAACATATCACCGGACGGGAGCAACATGCTAGAAATTTAATCTTGAAGTACATGCCTTTACTGAGATAACCACAAAAGATGTCAAATTAAATATACAAAGAGAGTTGGACCAACATGTACCACTATATGAGTGGAGTAGTCTCAAGTCTGAATTATCTTTAACAATAGCAACCCTGCAATATATATAGTACCTTTGAAAAGAATGAATTCAGTGTCACAGTTGAGTTCTGTGCAGCCCCTACGTAATAGATACCAGTCAAGAAAGAGTGAGTCAAATGTCACAACAAGGCGTATCCGGGTGAGCCGAATTCAAGTCCAGTATGAGGTGACAGAGCACATACGCCCCGAAAACTATCAAGCCGAACGGAGAAGCTCCACACAGTATCAAATAAAGGTGCGACCTCTATAGCGGTCGTGAAAAGGAGCGTTCGCGGATGGTGTCGTACTCACAACTACTTCTTGGTCCTCCAGGGGTGGCTTGCTCGCACGCAAAATTGACGCCATACAGAGAAAGTATTGCACAGAGAACAGCGGGTATGATCGAAAAAATTAGGGTGGGACAACGTACAACGTTTGCTCCGCGCCATCACTAGCACTCTCCAGTGGGCTTTTTGTGGCGCGATAGCGCGCTCGTGCTTTCTAATCTGCTGAGAAAGGGATTAGCACAAAAAAAAAGAAAAAAAAGAGATATATTGTATACTAAAATAAATAAAAAATATTATGAGGTAGTTGCCAAAAAAATTAGGAGTTTAGCCTCATATATTGTGCTACACCCGGATATAATTACAAAAGTAGGTATATATGGCCTAGTAAAAATTTTTCGGGATTACTCATAATAAAGGTAATCAATATATAAGGGCCAAAAATATTGATCAAGTATGTCAAAAAAGGTCATAATAAAAGGTCGACTGGTATATAAATATAAAAGTCAAGGTTAAGGTATTTAATAGTGTCAAGGTCGGTCAAGTGATCGGTAGGTCAAGGTCAGTCAAGGACACTACTAAATAATGGCTCTCCTCATACTTATAACTATGTCCCTAAGTTTTCGACCTTTTGGTTTCACTTTACATATACAAAAAATATATACATATGACCTTATGCAGTGCTCTGATAATGTAAGTCCAAAGAATTTTGAAAGTTGTCAAAGATCTATCAGGACCTGAGCTTTGACAAGCGATCAGAGATGAGTATCTTCTATAATTTAGTAGAAATACAAAAAACTATGATTCTCGACTATCATTAGTGAAAATTATCGCCTTAACTGCCATGTTGCGAATAATTCACCCCCCATTTTACGCTCTGCTGAAAATAAATAATGAAATGCTGAACAAAATAACAAGAGTTGCTTCAACAATAATTACGGCTCCATCGACAATCAACCCGAACATCAATCGCTCCGAGACATCACAATCCAAATCCGCAACAACTAGAACAAATAATCCATCGACTACAACACAACTTCTGCTTGAATATTGGAAGCGTTTCTACCTACACACACTGTTCCTTTAATCTTGACCTCAACACTTCACTCACACTCATTCATATTTAGAAACTAGATTTTCCAAAAAAAAACAACGTGCCTTAGTCACATTATCTAATCTTTTTCACATCAGCATCCGTCTCTTAATAATTAATGGTTAAGGTGCTCCAGTATGTATATATATATATCACAGTCTATGCTGTGTAGAATAAGATAAATATATGACTTTATTCTAGTTTTATATATTAGCATATTGTAATATATTAATATATATCTAATAATAATATTACATACTCATAGAGAGAACAATATCATGACTTATGGTAATACCTTTAGTAGTCTAGGGTAAAAAATGGATATAATAAAAAAAGTTGAAATATAACTTGTAAAACTTAACTGACGTCATTATAAATATATATAGAAGTATCCTTATGTCCACCTACTTTTTTACTCATCTAAATATTAAAATCACTATGTACTATTAATTTAGCACTTGTGGCTACCTATATATATATAAGTTCAAATACAATGTTAGCTAATATTCATATAAGGTCTTTCAGTAACTATTATATATATAATACTTTACTCAGAATAATAATTCCAAAAAAGTGAAAATGAGCTATATATGAATTTATGTATATTAATGAGTATTCATATAAGAAAAATTACGTAAGTGTAAAATTATAATAATAGCTCATAGCAATTATAGAAAAAATGTTATTGCGAAATTCACTTATGAGAAATAATCTAATGATGTGATGCGTGTTCCGTGAAATTTGTCTTGGTTGATTTCTAGGAGTTATTTATAAATATTAGTTACGCACTCAGGACTCCGGTACATGGATAAAATTCGATACCAAACACCGCCAACTTCAATATTTTTATAATGTACTTACAACAATCTTTTACTATAACACTCGTTTCCTCTCAGATTAGAGTTTTTATTTATATCTTTAATTCAAGCAATATTTTCATTTCTATCATTCTGAGAGAATTGAGAACTAACGTACACTCACCTGAAATAATAAATATAAGATAAAATAATATTAAGCTCAAACATGTATTGTGTATACGCAGTAAATCTCACTTGACTCTATATATACTAATTATACCTTATTACCTACACATATAACTTGTTTTAATCTCTATAACGCTAATCGAGCCTATACCATTATACCTTTATCCATAATAGCCACTCTTATAGCCAAATAAGCTAAACATATATATATCATCGAGGGTTCCTTAAATAAAATACTACCCTACACCTAGAGAGCACTAACATACACCTATGAGGAGCTTAGCTATCTTAAGCAACACCTAGATCGTATGACAGAACCCTAACACATAAGATAACAACCTTAAACAATCATCACAGAGCCTAACTAACCTCACCTATAGCCACCTAACCTACACAAAGTTCACAAGACACTCAAATAAATCTCACACTCAATAACCTCATACATAATCTAGTCAAGTAAGTCTCACACACACACTAACATTACATGCTATACATTAAATATACCTTTACAAATAGCTAACTCACAATAAAAAAATAATCTAACCTAAGCTAACAAGAAAAATAAAGTAATTATCTCTCTATCACTCTCTCTCTCTCTCTTAACTATAATAATATATGATAATATATATATATATTATATATATATATATATATTAATATATATATATATATATATATATATATATATATATATATATATATATTATATATATATATTATATATTAATATATATATATATATATATTAATATATTATAATATATATATATATATATATATATATTAATATAATATAATATATATATATATATATTATATATATATAATATTAAATAATATATAATTATTAATATATATAATATATATATATATATAATATTATATATATATAAAAATTAATAAATTTTAATGAAATATAAAAAAAGTAATTATATAAAAATGTATTTCGAGCTTTATCACCAGACTCAACATATATATATATATATATAGAATATATAATTTATGATATTTAAATTTTTTTAAATTTTTATAAGAGGTATATATTATGTATATCATATTAAATTATTAATTCGATTTTCCAAAATATCGTATCACATTCCAAACTTTACAAGAAAATAATATATATTAAATTAATTATAATAATATATATTAATATATATAT